>JASANE010002707.1:0-37854 GCA_030248225.1 Trileptium ribeirensis
AAAATGTCAAAAACAGTATCATACCCTTACGGGTGTGTTAAAAATGTGAAAATAATGTAACACCCTGATGGCTATGTCAAAAATATCGAAAACACTATTGTGCCCCTAGGGGTGTGTTAAAAATCCGAAAACACTACTACACCCTTACGGGTGTGTTTAGAGTCGAAAATAATATACCGCCCTGTTGGCATAGCGTAAAAGGGATTACTGTAGATGGCTCCATATGGAGCGTGTATATTTTATCCCTTTTATACTACTTTGTATAAACATTCGTTGTTAGACATTATATATAATATACATAATATATACACATTCATACTATATATACATAATATATACACATACATACTATATGTACACAATTACAAGAAAAGGCTGAATCATCACCCACACCATTACGAAATCACCACAACCGCCGACCTCCGCCGGCGGGGGGGGGCAAAACCCCTGTTTTTCATCTACTTACGCAGCATAAAATCAATCTCAGAGCATACTACTGCTACGTGAATGAAACCGATGAACATCGTCCATTCCACTTGGCCAAATAACCTTTAAAGTCAATGTCGTTTTTGGAAAACGTTGTGATCAATCTAGATTGTCGTTTTAAAAATGACTGTCTTTCTAGCTGACCAGACGGAACGTAGCGTATGACAATCAAATAGCATACAGTGGGGCACCATCCACCAATGCATTTATATTATTTCAGAAATGTGCGATAATGTATATGCACGAAGCAAGTGTATATACTTTTGAAACCACAACCCTCAAACAAAGGATTTGTGATTGAAATGAAGAGAAATCATATTTTAGCAAAGTGCAGTTTCTTCAACAGATAAAGGGGAATTCCTCTTTCTCCATAATTTTATTCTAGTCGGATTTAGCGATTTAGTGATACGGTTCCGGTGGGTATCTTAGGTGTCTATTGATTGTTAGGCCATCCGTTCGGGAAGTTTTTATTTTTTCGATATCTTTGCAGATGTGTGTGTCGACATCATTTGAAGATTTTGTGATTTAGGTTTTTTATTTCCCTGAAAGCTGCGTGATCGCAATGGGGCTGTCACCATGTGTATTTTTAGATCTTTCCACTTCGAAGATTTAAAAAAATTGACAATATGAACCCAGTTGTTCGTTCTGTAGCGATGCCACAAAATTGATCAAAAATTCTTAGTTTTACACATGTACAAAGTGTGCGGGCGTTGATTTGTGTGTTGCTTCCAATTTTTTTTAATACATTTAGGGGCATAATTCGATAACCAGTGAGTTATCAAAAAAGGCCTCGGAATTATATTTGGACATAAGTTGGTCATTATTTTGACCTGGTTCGGTCGCTCTGTCTATAAAATTGGTGCAGTAGTACAGTTATAACGGATGCACACGAGGTGTTTTTAAGCCCAGAAGTAGGATTTTTGTCTGGTTTTAAGACCATAACACGAATCAGGGGCAAAATGCAAAAAAATCGAATCACTAAGTTAAAAAGCCTTATTTTCTCGATATTTTGCCTAAATTCATGTCTAGTTTAAAAATTTGTAGACGATAAGCATTTTGAAAGGTCAAAAACCCTATTTTTAGATCTAAGGATCACAAAACTCTCATTTTGGGTCTCTTAACGACATCCAAGGAGCCCACATTCTGATATTAGCTCGTGTTTGAAGCGCTCAAATTCATTTTGCCCGGGTAAATTGTTGTTTGATGACAGGTACTTGCTCGGCGAGGGGCAAGTTTATTTTTGGGCAGCCTAACTATGATTTTGGCTCTTCCAGCCCGCCAAAATACCCTAATTTACCTCCAATTTTGCTGTGAGCTCCTGTTTTAAGCACTTAAATTAATTTAGGCTGGGCAAATCGATGTTTAGATGACAGATGTTAGGTCGAGGAAGTTCAAGTTTATTTTTTGGACAGTCTAACTAAGATTTTGGCTCTTCTAGCCCTCCAAAATACCTTATTTACCCTTAAAATGGCCAAACTTTGTTGTAAGCTCCTGTTTGGAGTCTTTAAGTTAATTTTGGCTGGACAAATTGTTGTTTGGATGACAGTTACTAGATCGGAATAGTTAAGTTTATTTTTTAGACAGACTAACTGTTTTAGCTGTTCTAGCCCTCCAAATTACCGTAATTCACTCCCAAAACGGGGAAATTTTGCAGCGTATTTTTATTTGAAGCACGTTATTTAATTTTGGCCGGCAAAATTGTTGCTTGGGTGTCGCATGCTAAGTTGTGGGAGGTCACGTTTATTTTCTCGACAACCTATGATTTCCGTTCTTATAGCTTCCGAGTACCATAGTTTACCCCCAAAATGATCAAACTTCGTAGTCAGTTCCTGTTTGTAGCTCTTAAATCAAGTTTATTTTTAGACAGCCTAACTAAGATTTTGGCCCTTCTAGCCTCCCAATATACCAAAATTAAAAACAAAAATGGTAGAATTTGTGTCAGCTCCTTTTTGAAGCCCTTAAATTAATTTTGGCTCGGCAAATTGGTGTTGGGTGACAGTACTGGGTCGCTGGAGGTCAAGTTTATTTCGAATTTAAGTCCTTAAATTAATTTTGCAAATTCCAGATCGCTTTTAATGAATCTAGGATTTTTTGTTCTTTTAATTGCTCTGCTATCGTAATTTACCTCAAACTAGCCAGATTTCGAAGATCTAACTCTTGGATTTTGGCTCTTGTAGCTAACGATAGTAATTAACAACTTTCATCGGTTTTCTGGGAAAAATGTAATATACTAGTAGAGAAGCTATAGAGTAGCTACTGAATAGAGCAAGTTCTAGGTTGTGAAATGGAAGGCTTTCCAGTAAAATTACGTAATGTCTCACAAATTATATTATAGCATTATTTAAGTAGGGCTGTTGACTTTATTCACGATATTATTCTGAAGTAGTATTTGCTGATACGATCAAAAGCGCATTTTTCCGCCGCAATGTCCTTGTATAGTTCAGTGCACCAAGCCCAACACACCATAGAAAATTGTACCAAATTGAAAACATTATAACATTTTTCCACTGCAATGACCAATCACATGTCTCCAGTCTATTAAACAAATACCGCATTTTTCAACGCAAATTCATTGCCGTAACGCATTACCTCAGTATTTCATTATTAGTGTTAGAGTATTTTTACCGACACATCTGTTTCACATAGCTAATTAAGCAAACATTACCTAACCTATTATTTTTCCAATCACATTGCTGACTCAGGGATTTTTTTTTCTATGCCAATAAAGGACATTTTTCCGTACTAGTATAAATTACCGAGCGATTAGATTTTGCCGCAACTATTTGTGAGTAAGTTATCGAAAACAGCAAACTGAGCCAGCTCGGTAAACATTGTTCCTGGTCATAAAAGCACGGTCTTGTGTGGACTTCCACTTTCAGAAAATTAAGGGAAAGACAGCGGCATCTCCGATGACGATGGTCTTGGGCCAATCGCATTGGTGAGTGCGGCTAAAATTTCTGACTTGTTCCAGGAGCTGGCCCATGACATTTTTAACGGGCTGTCGCAGTTGGTGTTCTAAAAGCGCGTGAGCTGTCATGGCAACACCCCAAAAGGTATCGCCACGGTTTGCCTCTAGCAGTTGTGCATCACCGGTCACCTCAAGCTGTAGTGCTGCTCTTGGATCGGCAAATTTCTGTATTAATAATGGACGCATAATGTGTGGCAGCATGTGCCATAAGATCGCACGGTTGACGCTAAGGAATTGGTTCTTGTGTGTACGCGCGATTGTTTTCAGTTCGGCGGCTCTAAGATTTGGCTGTCCCACGGCATCCATGGCAACTGGTTCATTGAATAAGTAGGTGATTGCATATTGGTAGGCTTGTTCCACTGTGTGGAAGACCTGGTCCGCTGCTCGGATGTCCGCTGTAACGGTGTAGAAATTGGACAACCTTGTTAGTCCCGTACCCTTGCTAAGGAACGCTGCCCAGGGTTGATCCCAGTCAACGCTGTAGTCGGGCACTTGGTCGTAGGTGTCAAACAGGCACTGCTGTCGTTGGGTAGCTGGACTTTGATTCATTGTGTTACTAAAATACAAAACTATCAAAATAAGACAAGGCTTCATTATGACAAGTAGGGCTATGATACAAGCGGCTGACTATGGTACAAAGGTAAAGAATTAGAGGGTGCAAATTAGTCCGCTTCTGGAGGAAATGGAATGGCGTGAACTAGTCGTCGCAGGTCTTGTTGGCGTGGCGTTTGAGCCTGGTTCTTCCAATTGATCACTTGGTGGGGTGGCACCGGCGGGAGGCATACTCCGAGTGTCGGGTTAGCTGGCACTGTGAGCAACTTTGTAGGTGACCCGTGTTCGAGCCCTTGTGCGCGGCAGCGGTAGTGTAGTTCGGGCTCTGATTCCATCTCGTCGGAAGATGTGTCCAGGCCCGCCATTTGAGTTGGCTTGGTGGCCGTGGATGATAGCTTCTGTAGGCCCGTTAAATGCGTAGCAATAGCTTTCGCCTTCTGCTTTATCATTGGTAGTTCCTTAGTCGCCGGCTTTCTCCTGGTTATCGGTTCGGACTCACCCTGCAGGACTGTTGTTTTCTAAGTCGCCTTCTTCTGTGTAAAGCGTCTCGATTGTTCAACCACATCCCTGAATACGTTCTCAAATCGTTGTTCTGATTCAGGCTGTCTTACCGTGTTTGGCACAAGTCGTCGCACCCCTTCGTGTGAAGGAGTAGCTGAAGTAAAGCGGCTAACGGGTTTTGATTGTGTAGCTGTTGCATGTCGAGGTTCCGTCTCTCGTGGAATGCCGAGAGGGTGCTCGGTCGCGTATTGATCAACAGGCTTAGATGAAATCGCCGGTGTGATCCTGGCTTTATCCGATGGAATCGACTTTTGGCTTCGAGTTTCCTGGGGCAGAAATGGTGCGATTATCTCTTCGTCTGAAGAGTCAGTGGGCAATCGCTGTCACGGTGAACCGATCATCCGCTCTGGCGGGTTTAACATTCACTTACTGCGTCGTCAGAGTCGCTACTGGTGCCATAATGTGGCAACTCTGCGGTCCGCTGGGCTTCCTCGAACTCCCAGTTTGCCTTGAAGATCTCGTCTCCCTTGAGGGGTCTCAATAGATCTTCTGGTGGTAAAGCGGCTAGCGGATTGTCTCTTCAACGGCAAAGACGCGAGGTGGGTATGCTTTCTTTGTGCACCGTAAGTAAGGTCAATTCGATATTCCGACAATCTGGACTTTCATTCTTGGCGGTTTTATCTCGATAATACAATAAGGTCCGTGCCATAGGCTTACCAGCTTACGACTAAGGTGTGATGATCAATTGTAAGCGTAGTTTCACACTAATTCTGGCCCTTGCAACCGGGCGTATGCGCATTGCGATTATATATTCGTGCTTGTTTCTTGTGCGGCCCTTAGGGCGTGACGTACGTTTTGTCTTACTCGACGTAGCCATCCCATAACAACCTAACACCAGTATAGTTCTCTAGCTAATACTTTTCGCCCAGATCACCCGACAATCTCGGGTCGAAACCGTGCATCAGAAGAAACGCAGATTCGCCCGTCGCACCGTGTATAGTGGAATTGTACGCCTTTGTGACGTCGGGTAATAACTCATCACAGCGTGAGTGATCCCCTTCGAGCTAATATGGTTTTTAGCAGTTGGGTTAATGTTTTATTAAACCGTTCGATCTCCCCGTTCGCTTGTGGATGTTGGCGATGACTTTCCGTTTAAACGTGCTCACGATTGCCCAGATACTTTTGAAGAGAGCAGGAAACAACTTGTCTTCCTTGGTCGGATGGATTTCTTGAGAGAGCGTCAGCTTTTTCCAGCCGATGCACAATGTCGAAGGTTCCGAATTCGACAAGCAGTTCGTTCCGCCATTGAGTATTCCTGAAGTTTCTAGGTGGCTTAGCAAAGAGTTGCTTTAGCAGCTTGTGATCCGTTTCTACGTGAAACGAGTGTCCATATAGATAGTGTTTGAAATGGAGCACTGCCCATCTGATGGCGAGTGCCTCTGCTTCAATCGGTGGGTAGCTCCGTCGATACGATAGCAGTGCGTTGCTTCACGGAACCACCGTCTTTTTGTGACAGGACAGCTCCCATGGCAAAACCCGACGCATCGGTCTGAACGATGCATGATTTAGCGAAATCTGGATACACCAGTATTGGATCCTGGCTGAGAATGAGCTTCAAATTGTCGAACGCGTCTAGGCATTGTTCGGACCATACAAACGGCACGTTCTTTCGCTTTAGCCGGTTGAGTGGCTCTGTTATTTCGGGATAGTTTGGAATAAACATGCTGTAATAAGTCACAATGCCCAAAAAGCTTTGCAAATATTTCAGTGTCTCAGGTCGCCGAAACTGTTGAACAGCCAGAGCTTTCGCTGCATCCGATCGAATACCTTTCTGTGCTAACGACGTGTCCCAGGTATTTAAGGAAACGCCGTCCGAACTGACATTTCGACGGCTTCAATTTCAAGCTCGCCTGCCGGAAACGATCGAAGATTTCCGCCAGCTCTAATAAATGCTGGTCGAATGATGGAGAAAAGACCAATATATCGTCAATATATATAAGACACTTTTCCCATTCTAGGCCCTTGAGTGCCAATGACATGCATCGCTGAAACGCACCTGGTGGTAAATTGAGCCTGAACGGTAATACGTTATACTCGAACTGTCCATGAACTGTCACAAACGCAGTTTTTTGTTTGGTGGTTGGATCGAGTTCCACTTGCCAGAACCCTTTATTGATGTCCCTGTACATATACTTCGCACTCTTTAATGTCACCAGAATATCGTCGATTCTCGGTAGCGGAAAAGCATCCTGCTCCACGACGGCATTGACTTTTTGAAAGTCGACACACAATCTCAATGTTCCATCACTCTTATTCACATAAACTATGGGCGAACCCCACGGGGACTCGGATGGTTGGATCACTCCCGCTTGAATCATGTCATCGATTTCCTCTCGTAATGGCTCGCGTAGAGCATGGGGAAGCCGATGTGGAACTTGCCTGATTGGGCGGGCATTGCCTGTTGTTATCGTATGCGGCGCGATCGAACAGCGTCCCAAATCAAATTCATCAGTGGTAAAGACGTCGTAGTTATCGGCGATGACGTTTCGGAGCTGTCTCTGTTGCGGAGCAGTTAACGTAGTGTTCGCAAACGGAATCTTGTCGAGAACTTGCCTAGCTCGTTCATGATCGACATTCCTTTTATTAGAATTAGCCTGCTGCGTCACAAAGTACGGCGCCAGTTGCATATTGTTGAGGCTCTTTGATTGGCTGATCTGGTTATAAGATAGAAGCTGGTTTTGTGGCGTTTTAATATATCGAACGGTAGATAATTCGATGTGTTCTAGATAGCCAATAAGTTGCCCAGCGTGCAGACTGGCTGCTTGATCGGTGAAATTGACAGCAGCGAGCGGTACGGTTGGTCGCCCAGTCATCACTACCCCGTTGGATAGTACCGGATTCATGATTGATTTAAGGCAGATCCCGCATGTGGGGCGTCCGTTTCTGGTACGGCGTTCAGAAAGGTTTCGGTGTTTGGCGGTATAGTTACTCGTGCTACAACTGCTATCAGGCTCGGGACACCTCCTGGAGGTGGGCAACCTGTATTCGAGTCGTCTCACCGGTCATGGCGTTAATGACGTCTAAACAGCGATGTAAGAAGTTGATACTCAGCTGAAGAATGAAATCTGTACGAAGTATGCAGTGACAGCGCGGATTTGATATAACCCGCAATGTGCATCTGACCACAATCGGTCCGAACGACACATTGGCGGTGGTAATTCTAGCAGTAGTTAATTCTTGTAATAATGTGGTGATGATATTTGGTTTCTCGTCAGGTTTTTTAAGTAATTGTGCTTCCTTTGCGGTTTCGAGCGATATTACTGATACATCAGCTCTCGTATTGATTAGCGTCAAAACAGCTGTCGAGTTAATGCGTGCCTCGACTACCAATGGCGATGCGGTGTACATTGTGTAAACATCTCGCAGATCCTTCATTGGAGTGCGGTCACGTCGAGGCACGCGAGTGTAATACCGTGGATCTTTGTCAATGGTAACACGTGGTGATCGTTGCAGTAGTTCCGACGCTGCCCTGGCCTGTGACCTAGTGTTCTATGGGGGCGTTATGTTCACAGCCGCAGGTTCGTCTTGTCTCGTATCATCGGCTCTCAGGACCGGTACGTCTATCATTTGCGGATCATACAAGTCAGGTTGTCCTGGTGTTCTGGGCGTTCCGCTCCTGCATAAACGAGATAGTAAGTGACGCTTTACGTTTGCCCTTCGCTCCGGTTTTCCGCAGAATCGATAGATGAAATACAAACTCGCCAGAGACGCCAAGATTAGTAACACCGGCCGTAAGCTGTCATGCCGGTTCCTGAGACGCGAGGTATCGAGAACATATTGCTTACTTAATACCGATCCTGAGACGCGAGGTATCGAGAACATATTGCTTACTTAATACCGAGCTATTTGCTGTATCTGCAAATTCGTTGCCTTCGCAGCGTTAAGCGAGTCCCAAGTTATTGGCTTGAAACTGAGTCTTTTGGCAACGCGATCGACAGATTGGGTGCGATGGTTATTTGCCAAGTTCTTTGGTTCCAGTGTGCTTGGCATCATGATGTCGCCAATTATTACGTGAGTGTAGTTGCCATGGGCAAACCACATCACTCCATTTGGTGGCACTTTTAGCCTTTGGTCTTGTGTAACGTGACTTAGAGTTTTACGGTTTGACACGACTACGTTCTTAACCCGCGTTCGAAACAACACTACTGCGATTGTTGACAGCACCTCGGTTCGGTTGTTAATTGGTCCTATTAGTAAGTGTTCCTAACAGTATGATCGCACATCGGGTGGTGTCGCATCTCCCAATAGCACCCACTCGAGACGCTGAGCTTTGGCGTCAACCGACAGTGCTCCAAAAGTACAATAAGCCAAACCCGGTTTAGCAGTACAGGCTTCCATATTGAGCATTTCGAAACGCGAATGGTCTAAACGGGCGACGTACATTGGGAGCGGCAGTCTAAACTGAGCAGCGCTCGCCACCTTTTTCCAGGCCGTATTGTAAATTCGGAAGTATGGTTTGACGTCCTCTTCTCGTGGTAGCGGAGTTTCTAAAATAAAGGCGAACCGGAATCGACGCAAGTCGGCATGTACCGGGTAAACCTTTCCGAACTGGTAAGCGAGGCCGGGCTCTCTGTTCAAGAGCGAAGTTGCGATTAGCGGATCCTGCTGGAAGAGTTTGCGAAGCATGACAACGTCAATTACAGTCGGCTCCAAACGTCCGTGGACCAACGATTCCATGATTGACCGTACGGCCGAACGCAAGTTGGCGCTAAAAATATGGCCAATGAGACTCTGATGCACTTGTGCGGCGTACTTCCGGTCGTTACAGCGCACCTGCTCTATCATGGTTGTGACTTCCTGCATACTGTGATGCAGGAAGGTGTATAATTCTTCGTTCGCGACAGTTAACTTGTGGATGGCTTTTGCATTTACGACCATATCGTGATGCGAAGTTTCCACTGCTTGTGTAAGAGCATTCACCTTTCCATCAAGACCACTAATATGAGCCGAATTGTATAGCGACATGCCGGTTCCAAATAGACCGGTTAACCCTCCTAAGGCTGCCGCGGCTGCTATCAATGCAAACCGCTTGGGCCGTCGCTCCTGGCCTTTATCGCAGAAGTGTTGGTTGTGTTGGCAGAACGATTGCATTAACGTCGCATAATACGTAGTGTCCAATATCCCATTGTATGCGTCGAACAATTCCGTTTGAAGCGAGTCGACTAGTTGACGCAACTGTGGATATGCTTCGCAGGTGGTGTTTAGACAACAATCTGCTCGACAACGTCCGTCTGGCGAAAATGGCGAACAAAACGAGTTGTTCTCAGCCATGACCATGTCTTTCCAATTGTTCAATGAAAGCTGGAGAACCACGGGCAAGTGGGTAGTCCGTGAGGCTGACAGCATTAGTCCTTGCGGCTCGACTAAAACTCCGAAGTCAGGGCTAACAAGCGATCCCAATCTGGCAACGTGAGAACTGAATGGCGATGCCTAGGTATGAAGCGACGAGCCAAGCAAGTATAAGGCTAACAGCAGCAAGCTTTGTACGTAACTTACGCTGGAGCAGCCAGCTCGCGATCTCGAATTACTCGCAGCTACAGGTGCCGTTTCATAATCGTCGGCAACGCTCAGTTCCGTGGGCGATCCGTTCAGAGCAGGGCTACTCTTCTCAGAACTTCCATGAGTTTCTAGTCCTTGAACGCTATAATCCTCAGTTGGTTGGTCGTCCTTACTTACGAGTCTCAAGGTTGCCTGGGCATTAGCTATATCAATTTTTAGCGCTATGCGCTCTTCTTCTTCGTCGTTTGAACTGCTTGAACTACCTTCGTTATTAAATCCCAATTCTCGGCATCGTTCGCGAATGTGATCGTGACGAACCGCTCGAGTCAGTGGCCTCAACATCAGACATATCCGATCGTATAGATCCGCTCCAGCGAAGCTGCCTCGCCACAAACGAGCTTCACTAGCAGTCTTGTAGATCAGATCCTCAGCATCCTTGCATTGCTCTGTAGGAACTGGTAATATAGATGTCAAATGCCAAATTAGTTGAGGTAGCTGAACCGTGAGTTTGTGCAGGGACGAGAGAGCTTGCCGCACATGTTCAAGCCGACAACTGCGCACGACTAATGGGTACCCGAGACTAAAATCACCGTCCGGCGCCAGTACAAATAGTCTATTTTGAAGACCATGTGCCGCACTATAGGTTCCCCGAGCGGTCTTGTACCGACATTGATTTGTGCAAACTTCATGAGGCTGTATCCATACCAATGAACATTCCGGATTAAGAGTCCGCTCGGCTAGCCACAAACATTCGAATATTGCTGGCAAATGATTTTGGCTGTCCACTTGAGAGGTGGTCGTTAGTGATACTTCGCAGGCGGTCTAATGCGAGATCGATATTCGGGGACCGTCTCGTTCGAACACGAACGGTGACGTTCCTTTAAGTATTCCGGCTGCCAAATTTGTTCAGCTTCCGCTCGCAATGTGGTGCCAGCGGAATGAGCCCGGATGTCATCAAAGTGTTTCAATTGTCTCCGAAGCTTGGTTATAACACAGCGAATGCGGCGGAAGGTCAGCCAGGATGGTTCCGCACACAACAGTTCCGAGTCTCCCGAGAGGTATTGAGGTGGAGGCTGAAGTTCTGGCTCCATTAGTTGCTGCAGTTCCGGGTCATCTAAACCGCTGTCGATAGATTCGTGAGCACTATCGCGACTGGTAGCACCAACAGATGCTTCTGATTCTACGTCGTCGTCGTCTCTACTCAGCTGCCGTGGATGTGGTAAGGTTGCGGCATCGACTTCCAGCCGTAATCGAATGGCCATAAACTCTCCTTCTCGCTGATCAGTAGGTAGTGCTTTGTTGGAGCTGAACAAGTTGCCAGTCCCTTGCATATCGCATATTTCGTCGACTGACGCATGCAGGAAATACGTCTCAGTGTATTTGTTGTAAACGATTATCTGTACTGCAGATTGGCCTGGTGGCGGTGACGGCCAGCTCTCGCTGTCGGCTGTACTTAATGTACTCGTTGATACTGACAAAACACCTGAGCCTGTTATAGCCTCGGAAGCGTGCTCACGGAAATAAGTAACATGTTTCGGATATGGTCCGTCTTAAATACCTGCACTGTTCAAAAACTGGGTTGACTAAGCTGTTTCCAATATGGAAGAATTTCTGTCAGCTTTAATAGCGCTAACTCTTTTGGATTCGCCTAAGCCCGATTTCGCAAAGTCGCTTGGATAAATACGATCGCTCGCCAGTAATCGCTTTGTTTCCAGGTTAACCCTTGCCATCTCGTCCTCACCCGCACCAGTTTTATTCAGGTTGTTGGTGTCCTGGCCGGAGCTCACGAGTAAGTCCTAACTGATTCCTTCGCTTTCACTCCGGTCATAGACTTAGGCTGAACGCTAACGTCTGCTGCAGGTTCTCGCGATTCCAGGACTTCGATGGCGGCTTGCACTTCGTTTAACCGCCGCGTCACATCAGATTTTCTACTGGGTAGATTTCTCACTTGACACAAACACGACACACGACACACATGCGTTTTACCAACATACGACACATGACCTACCCTTGCGATTGATCTGGCTAGCTGATGGTCCTAAGCTCGATTCAAGGCGATGCCAACGACAAAACTCGCGAAGCCATAGCTACCACGGGCGTCCGATGAATAGATCGGCATCTTCTACGGGTGCGTGTTGGATTACATGCTCTGAGCTAATTACCTCGGCAGCGTTCCCCACGCTACCGGCGACCGCATCTCGAGTAAGATTGCAGGACTGCGTTCCTATAATAAAATTCGCCGCGGCTCCTACGTTCAGCGCTTTTTTCACCCTTCCGATGTCGAGACAGCGGGATACGTCGTAGTAGAGCCGCGCAGGTCCAAATACCTTCCGTAGGAGTGCTTTCCAGGTATTCCATCAATTCGTTCATCGCTGGTTTCACTTGAGTTCATATCGTCGCTGGTTCCACTGTCGCTAGACGAGGAAGGCGAGGAGGCTGAGCTAGAGCTTAGGCAATCACAGTTGAAGCCAACCATATCCCCGGACGGACCTTCCTGTGTGGACAGAATATTTCGAACGGTCCTCTCGACCCACGAGTTGTCCAAAACAGGTTCCATTTGAGAAAAGGCCAGCATTCCGTCCGAAACCGGCAGACTTTTGATTTCGAGCATGTGAGGGCCTACTACCGGTGACAAAGGCCGTGTCACCTGGGTGGCTCTTGTACTAGGAGTAATTGATATGCAACCCGGCGCTTCGCATCTACTGAGCGCGGTAGACCGAACTTTGATAACTTAGTATTTTGCCTCCACGTTCTTGGCGCGCCATATTTCTCCGAGGACTTGAGTATTCCGCCAGGTTAGGTTCGCTTGCAAGTTTCACTATCCGGACTTCCGAGAAGTCGGCGCGCTTATGCAGGTGCTCAAGAGCCAAAATTTTCCTATCTAGACTGCTAAACTCAATCGGTCGGGGGCTGGGATCGCAGCTCCGGCTCCTAACGATGGACAAACCTACCTCGGAGGCTGAGAACGTTTGTACGCTAGTGCCGCGCTGCGACCGCTGGTTTTTGTTTTTGACGAGAAGTCGAGCTTGATGTTGTGCCTCGCCGGACAACCCGCTGCACGGAGATTTATCACCAACATTAGTCATTGCAGCGGAGTCAGTCATAGACTGTTGGCCAGGGACAGGCGACCGATTTTCAGCTATCGGCCAGCTGTATACGTGCTGCTGAGGAGCTTCGTTAAAACTCCTATGGAGAAAAGGACAAGCGACCGATTTTCAGCTATCGGCCAGCTGTATACGTGCTGCTGAGGAGCTTCGTTAAAACACCTATGGAGAAAAGGACAAGCGAAGCCTCCAGGGTACGGACCGGAAGAACCACCATTAAAGGGAATCACGCTCTCGGCGTTCGTACAGGTACGGCAACTGGTTGTCCCGTGGGGAATGTTAAACACGCGCTTCGTAAATGATACCTGCCTAGTCACCACGTGGGTACAACTTGACGCTAGGTTCCACACATTTCCATTACCAGTTCCAATTCCGCATGAGTTATCAAGATCCACCATTGGGCTCCGAGGACTTTGCCGAGGCAGCACTTGTGGATCTTTCGTCGATTCCCGTAACCCTGACTTGGGACACCAATCAGACTCCAAGGCGTAGATGGCAACGAGGGCATGTTGATCAGGTCCCCCACGCCTTCCTCACCCGAGGTCCGATCATGAATTCAGGTAGCTGCGATTGGGCACTCCAGTGGGTGGGCCGGTGCATCTATACTTGTTCGGTCTGGTTCTATGCTGGTTTAAGTAGGTAATTAGGCTATCATCCACTACTAGGCTACCGTGCTCACTTTAGCGGGCTTTACAAGCTGACGAGATGGCCCGCTCGATATCACAGTTATTTGCTATAAATACGCTCGCTGGCGGTGCTGAGACATCGCTTGCCTTGCTCACGAAGCCTCCGCTGCGCTCAGGCGTAGACGATAGTTCATCGGTATAGGGTTGTTCACAAGTTCTATCAGTTTCTGGTTCAACAGAGTCACCTGTGTCAGGACTGACGGCTTGTCATTGCCTACCGACAATACGCTTCCCGAACGCTTCACATCGGAATAATACATTACCTCCCTTGGTTCATTCCAAAACTCGTCATTTATATCGTGATAGAAGCGCTTATAAGCCGTTGCATAGTCAGGTTCAGTTTCATAGCGGAGCCCACCTTCAAGGTGTTCGAAGTCATGAACCGGTTCAGACGATAAACAGTACAAGTGCTTTCTGTGAGACGATTATCTGGCATTCTCCAGGTTGAATGCGAACATGTGAACATGTTGAATGCCCGCAACCACTCGTCGAATTCACGATTGCCATTCCGATCAGAGTAGCGCGGTATTCTTTCCAACTGTGCGACCTGCGGTGGACGGCGTGAGTACCCGGTGTCGTCCAATGATACTCGTTGCAGTAAGGTCGTCAAGCCAGCGAGAGCATCTGTGACGAACGTGTCGGCAGTAGAGTCAGTTGAACCGTTTATTGCTGAATAGTTTGGAGCAGACGGTTGGGTTCGGCTCCCAGCCCGGCTAACATCCCGTTCAGTAGACATTCCATAATACGCGTTCAATAAGACACAATGCGTTTTGAGTCGCTCGCAATATAGCCGCACGCTACGAAATAGTGTAGTCAGTTCCGCGTCTAGTAATGTCCAGTAACGCTCGGGTCTAGATATGCAAAACGGGATAGTTACGAGGGTCTTACCACTTGTAACAATTAAGCTTAATTCTCGCGTGAAAATCGAATAGAGCCGATGCTTGATGAGCACTGAAGCTAGACGATGTAAGCAACTAAGAGTAAGACACTTGTTTTTGGTATTTGGCTGTGTGGTCGCAATACTCAGCTCAGAGGCTTTAAGGGATTTGCCGCTTGTAGCCACTCGAGTCTATTTTCTCAATTTGCAACCTCGGCTCAAAAGCTTCAAGGGCTTTGCCACTTGTAACTACTCTACTCAAATTGTTGTTTTCAAATACTTACTTAAAAGCACTAAAGGCCTAGCCTCCTGTACTACTCGACTTAACTATTATTCACCTTGTTGAAAATCTATAACCTCTTTGGCTCGATGACTATGGAAGAAGGTAAATAGTGAAATTTGCTTTGGTCAGATAGTTCGAATAAGATCGGATCAGAACTATTCAAGTTAAAACCCATATGGTGTTATTTCCACAAGGCTCAAAAAGCATTCAGACCAAAGTTTTTAAAATGCGGCGGTCAAGGTAATTCGAAAAACCCACCGGTTCAGTCCCGTATTAAAGCGGTTTCAATACTTAGACTCGCGCAAAGGCAGAACAGTTACTCAGTTAGTACAACTGCTACGCAATAAGCAAAATTATGCACGATAAACCGTCAATGAAATCTACCCGTACCAATATCATCCTGGTCTTCTTTTGTTTTCGTCCTTGGTCCAGTATAGAACCGTCAGTGCGAAACGTCGCGGCGGACCACTCTCGACCGTTGAACCCGATAATTAATCGTCTGCGTTTTGCGACGAAATTAAGAGCAAATTGTCCCGTTGAAAGGCACGACGTGTTAAACGGATCAACCAGGCGGACGGCAATAGCACTACGCGAAAGACGAATGACGCAAATACCGAAACAGGTAGTCCCACGAGTCAGATATAGGCCAGCGATAAATTATAATACAAGTAATCTGGCGACAATGTAAGCTGAACAAGTCAATAAAACGGAGGCGGTCGCTATGTGTTCCAATGCCAATCACGACACACGAATAACTGACGGTGGGTGCGGAAAATCAGAAAATGTAAACGCTAGGTGTACGAGTCCGCAAAGCTAGAATCTGTGATCATACGACAACCAGAAACTTGTAATATTATTCTAAAAACACGCACAATATAGCGATTATCAGTCCACAGTGTTGCCGATTGAATTGTCGAAAAACCCTCACACAATATCAAAATGTATAGATAACTTAGTAACGGACGCGCGCCGCGATCATGCTTATATCGATTTCGCTTCGCGTCTCACGGCGTGGCCCACAATTTGTAACGCGGTACGCGGGCTGCCCAACGTCCACCTGCAGGAACTTCGCACCCCCCTTTTCTGTTGCCCAGGGGTGGGCTCAGTGCAGAAGAGAGTTGCTGCTCTCTGGTCCTGGTGTTCCTGGCCTGGGCAGGACCCCCGTGCTTATACGGCCTACGTTATCTAGTGGCAGATATAGGTCAGCCAGGTGTAGATCCCCGTCGACCTTGGTAAGGCCGAGATGGTTCACTCCCATACACCACCTTAGGCTAGTCCCGGAGGCACCCTGGTAGCTACCCAGTTAGCAAGACCACGCCGTGATATCACGCATTACGATTAAAACCTTAATGTTTATACAATAAGACAAGTCAGGAATAGTGATAGTTCGCCTCCGACAGCTCTGATCACTGAAGGCTATGATCATTATTCATTGAAGGAATTCAAATAACACATTATCGTACAAGTATAAAAATACAAATCAGCATTCACTACACGAATGATTGTTTGCCCGGTAAAAAACACAACCAGGTGTGACGATTCACGTGATCATTACGGTTGCTTGTGCAAATATTGTTTACACAAGGGATTTTTGATCGTAGACATAGATAGCGGAACACTGCGAAAGGAAGAAAATGAAAACGAGCATTGTATTTCTTTATAATAAGATGGTCAGACGGGGTTGTCCAAGGACTTGATTGGATTAATAGCATAGCGAGCTTAGCCTTGGCCGCGGGTGCGGCAACAGTGGATGGTTATGCGTACCCGTGTCTCCAGGTTCAGACCAAATGAGGCGGCCAGTTCTTTGTACGATTTATAATTCTTGCACAGTCAGGCTTTACCCCACTGATGCCTATGCAGTCAGGATTTGCCCCACTGTAGCCTACTTCTCAACGCAAGCGGTGTACTGGCTAGCCCAGTGCGAACATCAAATAAACGAATCGAGCATAAGATTGAGCAGTACTGATCCAAAAGCAATCACGACTTAACAGCCTTAGATCCTGAATCGACAATCGTCCGTCAGCTCCTAGCAAATAACATGAGTCGTAACCGAAATTCTGAATAATTGTTGCCTTTATTTGACATCTTCAGAACTTA
Organism: Trileptium ribeirensis; assembly: GCA_030248225.1. Taxonomy (NCBI): domain Eukaryota; kingdom Metazoa; phylum Nematoda; class Enoplea; order Enoplida; family Thoracostomopsidae; genus Trileptium; species Trileptium ribeirensis. The sequence goes on from JASANE010002707.1 coordinate 17,114, forward strand.
CATATCAAAATTTTTATGAGTTATTCGAGTGTAGTCTTCGTATATTTAGATTGGTGCTTCCACAGCAAACCACTAGTTCTATGCAACATATTGTCTATTTTAGGCATTAAATAGATCCAATTCTAAGGCCGGATTGATTATGTCACTTGATCTTCCGCTGTTCAATACTGATGCAATCGGAACGCCCAAAGATGCGATTCACCGTAACCTAGTCGTTTTACCGCTAGTCGTACTTGACGAAATGCTTCTACGCTGCGCATCTAATTTTTCAAGCTGCAACAGTACATTGAAAAAATTGCATTTCGGTGTACCGAAGCAAAATGTGAAAGCGGTTCACCGAGTAGGTAGAAAGTCTAGTCTATGTCCTTTTGTGTTTACAGAAAGTCCGTTAAATAACTGAGTGAAACGAGGAAGAGAAAGAGTGGATCTCGGCAAGTCCATGTTGCCCCCATTGTTACTTGAAAAAAATCACGAAATTACGAAAATATTTGTGAAATCCCAAGATGTAGGAATTGGGTACGGTTTAACTTTAATGAAAGAAATGGAAAGAATGTAACGGATGAAAATAATTTATACAAAGAGAAAAACTGTGTCCTAGGGTCACAGGAGCAAGTATTCGGTAATACCAATTGCTTAAAGTATTCGAGGCGGGTACATATTACACGATATAATGGTTTAGCCACAATTAAATTTGTACAAATGTAGTTATTTTCAAAGAATTATGCCCTCGCTGCTTGATTATTCCTCCCCTTCCCGATTCTCGTAACATTGAGGTATTCCAATATTTCATTTAATCCCGAAACTTTTGCGATTTTGAATAAAATCGATGTAGTAATGGATTTATAGCCTAAGTAAATAATAATGAGCGTAACGTTACATGCTTAAAGAAGAACAACTTAGCGAGAGGGTTCGGGGCTCAACAGCCCATTAACTACGATTTGTATTAACGATACGCACGCAACATATGAGGAATAACAAATAAATCGGCAAGGTTTTAATTCAAAACACTCAGATTTCGTCGCGAAATGTTTGGAATTTCAATTAATATACTATCTTCTAAAGTTTAAAAAATTAACTCCAATCACTCCAGCCATTATGAGTGATAACTGCAATGTCATACAGTTTTGGCTGTAGTATCGGAAACGTTTTTCATTCCTCAACGGAAGGTTCTACGGTATCTCTAGTTGGTTAATAATAAATGCTACGTCCGTGCAATTTTACTACAAATACCCTACAAAATTTTTCAGCATTGTATATCTCTGGAGCCATTGCTAAACTGTACATGACAATATCGCAATTTTCTTTTCTACATAAAGTCATACACGCTGACAAAATTTGTGTCAGTCTGGTCACCTTATGAAGTTTCAAACCCCAATCTCTAAACTAGAGTATCTTTGGTCTGGAAGCTAGTGTAACAGATCCATACGGATCGTTACGAGGTGGATTAATCCTGACCACAGTCTAATGGCAAACTTTTATCGAAAACCCATAATCTTGACCACACGAATAATGGCCAACTTTTACAATAAGCCTGGCCACACCCCAATGGCCAACATTTAGAAACTCCCCAATAAACCTGTCCACAGTATAATGGACAACATTTTTAGCGAACACCAAAAATCCTGACCACAGTGCAATGGTCAACATTTTTCCGAACACCAATAATCTTGTCCACAGTAGAATGGCCAACAATAGAGTAATGGTCAACATTTCCGAATTTAGTCGCGAACGTCTCCCCACTTAGGATACCCATCAGAAATGACCCAACTGGGTAGGAAACCCGCCCTAGCCCCACAATACGTACGTAAATGAGGTTAGGACCAATATAGAAATCCTTTGCGCGTAAGCCACTATATAAATCAACACTCTTCGTATATACGAACTAACAGTTAGACCATGTAGTCACCGTATTTATAAACCGTATATATATAGTACTGATCACAAACCATTACGGTCATTAATCTCGCTATGAACCAAAGCTTTTTGTCATGTTTCGGTCCGCACCGCCGACAATCTTTCGTGATCAAAAGGGATATCGTTATTAACATTTTAAGGATGCCGAATTAACGAAATATATCGCAGTATATACGTGTATAGTCATGCAGTTATTGACAGTAGGGTCATAAAGGCTCGTTGGCATAACTAAATCGCAGATGCGTATATTACCATTGTTTTGGAGTGACTTGTTGGATGGCCATAAAGGCACTTGTTATGTATTTGATCCGTATTACTATGATCACATCGTACATTTGCATGCGTAGGTATATACCTTTGGAGTTACCATAACCGCTTGTACATGTTTTCAGGGATATATGTACCATTTGGCATTCCGAGGCGAAGATACTTTTGCCTGCGCATGTGTGTACGTATAGATGTATAGGACATATAGATGTTATTGCCGTACCATATTCGTACCTCACTTTTGTACTATAAAGGCATAAAAGCGCCGCTATTCATTATGATTCTATATCGTGTACGATCGTTGTATTTGTAACATATACAGTGCTGGCAGAGGCCCTAAAAGCGCCGACATTTGTCAGAAGTTTGTACTATTCTTGCCGTTATAATCATATGTTGTACCATTGATCATGAACTTATGTTTGTCGTATATTAATCATGTTGTTGGTCATAAAAGCGCCACCAATTGTCGTAATTTCATGCCATGTATATCACTATCGTGTTCGTTATAGCGTTTTGTATAGTATCCGTTTGGAGGCACCAGAAATCGGGAACAATTTGTTTTGCATAACGTGATTTTTTGAGAAAGTTCTAGGGATTTTTTTGCGCTTTGAAAGCCGCGTGTTTGTAGGCTGAGATCGCGAGTATGGCGAGCCCTTGCCATACCCGAGTTGAAGAAAATTATAGGACGGTACGACTCCCCAGCAGAACCCAATATGTTTATGTAAGCGACAAAAGCCCTACCCCGCATGGTAGGACCACGAAACTCGTTGTAAATCGTCATAGGCAAGAGTGGCCGTGACGGATACCCGTCACGACCGTCCTCACGAATGCGGACCTCAAAAATATGGCTGTCCTCCCGAAAGCGAACAGCAATTGAGAAAATTTCTTGAATGATATAAGTTCAAATCCAAAATCTTAAATTTCCCAGTGTTCAATATGTATCACGACACTGGTAACTCGTAAGGCGTTATGAAATATTATTTACCAGCGTTCAATCTCGCTGGTTCAGATAAGAAATAAAAGTCAGAAATTTAGGAAAATTTGGTATCGCAAGTATCGGCTCCGGCCCATATCTCCGGAACAGTTGGCAATTCGAAAATTTGACACTCAATATTTATTATAGGAAATTTTACGGTCTTTCTAATGAGACCGCTTTTGTGGAGATCCCACCCGGATCCACGGACTTATGGGTAAATAAGTAGATATGTAAGCCAGTAAAAGTATAATTAGTTGAATAACTCCTCGAATATTAGCCAAGAAATTATATATATGACATCATCCTAATCCCCCGATCCGAGGCTTTCGTTTAAGCCCGAATCGGTCCCGCTGTGCCTACTTTTAGGCACCCCTTCCCATGAAGAAACACAAAACAACGCCATGACCGACGTGTAACCCCCCATTGGATTCCCCTTGGTGAGACTAATCCAAAAAAATATAAAACCCCCAGAAAAGTGCACCCCGAACTCGCGGGAGCCGTTTAAAACACTCTACCCAGGAAAAAATTTGGCATGGACCCACCCCAAGAGCTCATCCCCCCCCTGTCGACCGAATACGGTCCTGTTACATATCATTTCGTTCGGTCGGACATTTTGAGTCCGAATCCGGATTTACATTGGCACTCTGGCCATCTTTGAAGGGACTATGCCCTTTCCTTTTACCCCCTGCCCAGCACTTTCTTTTGTTTACTTAAGCCGCGTCTCTCTGATTGCAGACGTTTATAAGTATCATTTATATATAAAGTAAATACATACCGCTACTAAAGTAATATAAGATTTATATAAAGTTTCTTATCAATAATCCAAAGAAGACTATATCTAGCTGGATGCCTGCTTCGGTATGAACTTGGTAGTTTTATTAAGCGAATAACGAAATTAATATTAAATTAATGCACAGTGGTTCATCAGTATATGGTTTGGTAGTCATCAGTTAAGCTAACATCAGTCGTTTCGTGTGCTTTATTAGCATCCCATCAAGTGAGCTGTGTAAATAAAATGAGTATAGCGGCCGACTTCGATTAATATTAAATTTGTAGTGGCTTACCGATTGATATAACGGTAGCGTCAAAGTTGTACCGAGTCCTTATCAGTTAATAGTAATGCGGATGTAAGCTTAATTTGTAGTTTGCGTTAAATCCAGCATTGACGTCTGGGATGAACTAGCTCTATGGGGGCAAAATAGTAAAGTTGAAGCGTTCCGAGTGCACTACGTTTAGCGTTTGTATAAATAAACTTGATGTGAGCTTCGTATGAAATTTATATGGAAATGGGTAAAGTTTTCTGTCTGTGCCCGTATAGTACAGCGTTTTATAGTAGAGCTGAAGTTTTGTAGAAAGCCGCCATAGTTTAATTTAGCTGAAATTTATTAGAAATTTCTAGAAAGTTTTAAATATTCTTGTCAGAGTTTTGTATTAAGTTAAATTTTTATATAAATTTAATAGAAGCAAAGGAATAAATTATTTTAACCATATAAAATTTGGACATCAAATTGGTCCAAATACGATAGGAATTTAAGCTGATAATAATATTCACTTAAAAGATCAGAATATGGGGTCAATTCGCCCCAAAAGTGCTGAATAAGCACTTTAACCGTCTAAAATTCAAAATTTCAAAAATTCGAATTTTTCATATAAAAGCAGAGACGCACGAGCTTTGCAGAGTTCAGTATGACTTCGGCAGCGCAGAGTTCGGTCGTTTTGCAGACCGGCTCTGGCGCTTAGTTTCTTCGATGTGTTATCGCTTTTTGGAGTTTCCAGATGATTTCGATTTTCGTGATTGGTCGTGCGCGTGTTTGGATGGGCGATGGGCTTTGAAGCAACGGATAGAGTTCTGTAAGTGTGGACAGGGAGGATCGTCCTTGGAGTCCAGTGGTATTGAAGCTAGGTAGAATTAGTTAGCCTGTGGAAGTAAGTAGGGTATAGGAGAATGTATGTTACGTAGAGGTAACGCCAAGCCTCTATGGACTCCTTGTCCATACTTTGTTTTACATGATAGCCCTGTCCGCCCTAGCCCGTCCCACAGTCCCGTAGCCATAGCGAGCCCCTCAAACAATTGAAATAGATGCCCGAAGTCGTACTGAACCTCCCTCGGTCAATGAGTTAGGACACAAACAAACGCTACACTCGCGTTTAGATCGATTTACATGATTTCCTGAGTCGAGTTAAGTCTTACGAATAAGATCGTTCAGCCGACCGAGGTTAAACAAACCAAGTTTCGATCGAAATTTATCGGCTGAACTCCGAATCATCCGAGGTCATGTCGTACTAGATTTTGCCAAGTGTTTCTCAATGATTACGCTCAAGCTTTTCTGCGTTTTCTCGTTTTTGGACACAAGTTTGTCCGTTGTTTTGCTATTTCGTGAGAAAAAATCTAGGATAAAGTTCTTAGTTGAGAGTTCCAAGGTTATCACAGGAACTCCGTTAAGTTCTAATAATGAGATAATAGTGCCGCAGACCTCGTCCGGATACGAAAATTTGGTATCAGAATCACTGGCCGACACACTGATTCAACGTCCCGCGAATGAGACACCTCGCCTAAGTCGAAAATTGTTATATCTTAGGAACTAATCCAGGGATTCGATTAAAACTTTATCCGGATCTCTAGGAGGATCCGAACCATAGTTTTAATATTTAAAACGTTTAAATATCGAGTCGGAAATACAAACCCGATGACCCGGAAGGGGGTCCCTCCCACCAAAATGTGAAAATCAACATATTTTAGGTTTTTCTCCAGGAATTTGGCTAAAACTTTGGAAATTCTTTCGTAGTACCTTCTACTAATGAGTAGGATTCTAAAAAATACCAATTCCGAGTCGGAACCCTAAACGCGACGGCCTTGAAGAGGCCTAACCCCACCAAAAAACGCAATATTAAAAATATTTTAAGATTCTCTCCAGGAATTTCGGTGAAACTCTCGCCGTTTCTTCGTAGGGATGTTCGCTATCGGCCGTCATTCTAAAACCCAACATTATCGGGTCGGAATCACAAACCCGACGGCCCCATAGAGGTCTGCCCCCACCCAAAATTTCAGCCGTTTTCGATGATTTTTCTGTACAAATAGAGGCCCGTTAGGCCTTCCACTTAAGGTATTAAGCCTGGCAAATCCGTGGCCCGTTCAAAAGTTATACGAAAATTAAACCCGAGCAGCGCAAAAGCCACTCAGGTTTTCCGCAGAATTCATAGATCTCTTTGCCCATACAAGTATATTCATAGTTAGCTTGCAGTTCAGCTCTAGTACACATAGTCAGTATAGTTCGGCTTTGTAGCCCTCTTGCTCTGTGTATTGACATCAAAGCAGCACCATTGCTTCGGAGTCGCGAGACTCTTATACGCTGCCATCGTAGAAGAAATATCAAATTTACCAGAGTTGGTAAATTTGTTAGTAGTGGCAACTATTTTTGAGTAACGAAATTGACGATGTCGCTAGACATCGTCGGGTCTATCGGGCCTCGGCCCGACCGACAAAGTTTTGTGAGGACCGTTGACCGGGTCCTAGAAAATCGATACGTAAGGTCAAGCCCAGCCGCCGTGCAAAATTTCGTAGAGAAAGGCTGGCAATTGAACGAGATATTAAAAAATTTATGCATTCCCCCATCCCCCATAGAACCAAACACGAAACCTTGGTTGAAAACTAGGAATCCGACGGATTTACGAACACAGACCGAATGAACTACAAATAAAATTGTTACGGTTGTCCCGACAATCGGGGCCTCAGTTTACCGACTTGCATTGTCGAGTACAAATCGCCCGAAATACTAGTTCAATTTTAGTACCAAATATAGCTCGTTTGGAGAGCCTTTTCAAATCAAAGTAACTTAGGTTTTACCACTTTTGGAATAGCAACGATGACCGTTGAGGCATCGCTAAGCATAGCTCTCGTGCTAGTCAAATTTATAGGCACCGAAATACAATTTTAACCCCTGCCCCCATGCCCTCAATGTAGGCATAAATTTCATATAATGATAACACACAGCCATATTCTGGCATCAATTTATTGAACCTGGAACAAATTTATAGCTTGTGTAGTAAGCTAGGAACTCATTCGAATTTGACCCTTACCGCTGCCTAGTTGCAATAGTGAACGAATCAATCGTTCTAAGGCAATGACCAACTTTATTAATTAAGTAGAATACGTCGTGAATTAGCACCGACAGTTCATCGGACACACTAACTTGGTTAACCCGTAGGAACTAAGAATACTTCAGCAGAAAGGCTCATTACTCCGGTAGTGGCCTATGTGCACGTTTTAGCGTATCGTTTAGTGCTTTTAGGATAAATCAACCATATAAATTTATAAAATCCGAGGCCGAACCCGGCTGCACATCACTCGAATAATATGTATAACTTGCGTAGTAGATTAAGAGTCTAAATTCGCGTTAGGAAAAGTTTGAAAATTCAGGTCCCTACCTTGGTCTACCGGGAGCCACGCGTGATTTATGAGATAAGTCTACACGATGACGTTAGCACTGTTGTCACCCCTAGTTGTAGACATCAAAAGCCTATTTTGTGCAATCCCTTAGATCATAGATTAGCCATGATTTAAGACCAAATTTTGCCGCTGTCACCATGGTGTTTTGAAGTACTTTTGTAAGGAACTAGAGCCGAAGATTTATCAGTCATGTCTATTCAACCAGCCAAATCTTTCGTTTTCTATTACTCGGGAAATATGCTGATCTTGTAGGAAACTGGAACCAAAATTACTTAGTACGTCTATAACGCCTATTGAAAATTTCATGGTCACTGTAAGTACGTATGTATGTATGCGATTAGGAAGAAAATTTGATATTATACTTTTCGGTCGCAACGTAGGAAAAATTTCACGAGTCGTACCAAGGAACGCCTCCCGAACTTGCTATTTTACCAACATATATGCCGATGTGTGTACACATATAGAGATACGTATAATTTCTTGTTTGTAATGATACTTTGCCACATATATTCCAATCGCTACTGTTCAATATTTACCAATGCTTACTGATTATGTACCATAGCTTCGTGATTAGGATGAGCAAGATGAAGTCCCGCGAACGCCCGTTTTGTACGCTTTATCCCATATGTCTTGTTTCGTTTCCGCCTTTCGCTTACCTGAACCTGTTGTTCGTCGGAGTACCCCTCTTTTAATGTTAGCAATCATAGTTCCAAGCAAGTGGTCGGTACAAAGGCGCCTCCTTTTTATCGATAACTAACCGTACCACTTGCCGGTACTGGCTTTTGGTTTGACCCATTGTTTTTCATGAGTAAGGTAAGCGCAGCTGTCATTTGAAAAGGCTTCACAGTACACGCTGTGATTTGACTCAGCTGTGGGAGTTCAGTGAAAAAGGTGACGACTCCGCAACCCATTCTGTTCAACGCCCTGCTCATTCTCGTATTAGCGTACCATATCAGTGACTCAGTGTCTATTGTATTCGCCCGTACAATAGTGTCTGTCTATACCCAATTTTGTGACTCATCAATAAATGCTCAAGTTGAAACCCAAGTTGTTCAGGTGTTTTGCTGACCTGTAGTAGTGATAGGTATTCAAAGGGGTTTCAAATCCGTCCCCCCAATCGACGACCCATGTTCAGGTTTGACACGCGCATCGAAGAAGCAAACCTTAGCGTGACTCGCCCATTACCTATAAGTGTGTTGATTAAGTTATAGTGTAAGTACGACTCGTGCGACTCAATTAGGAAAAATTTACAACTCACGCTGAGCACCCAAAATAGGAAACGACACGCGTGAATCCGACGTTAAACGTCTAGGGATTTGCCGGACCCTAGCGGGGGCCCCTGGCTAAATTAAATAAATTAACCGTATCGAGAAAATGGGAATCGATTTAGACCAAACCTAAATACCTGAAACTTTACACTTCCCGGGTTAAACGTGGCTAGGGAATAGCGGTCTGGTCTCTTTGGCCTGTGAGCAGGTGACGGAACCAACCTCCCTAGGGACCTCAAAGGTAGTACCTCATAGAGTACGTGCGCAACCCGTCCGGCAGGCTCCGAACACATCCTGTGAAGCGCTCCTGCGGCTTGCTAAGCTCCGTAATTTCTTGGGCCTGACCCGAATAAAAGAAAATTTACCCAATAGGTCCGCCCATGAAGTCACGATAGCCGAGGTCGTATGGGTATTACGTCTGGGAAGTGCGTAATGCAGCAGCGTCACGTCGATATTACACTAGGCTATTCCACTCGTGCGCCTCAAATTGTGTAAATAATAGAAAGTATTTAAAACTTTTATACACAAAATTTTAAATCGCATCGCAACACAATAAATTAGTCACATCTTTAATCAAATACTCAATTAGTCTTTGACCATTGTCAGTCGTCATCGCCAGATGATCTATTTTGCATTTATTAAATTTATGTTTTATACAGCATAATTTTTTGTCGTATTTTTCTAAAAATGTTTATTTCCCATTAGCTGCTGCAACCAGCTTAAACTTCATAAAGTATGCATAACTGAGAATTCTATATGTCAAATTTCGAAGTTTAAGAGCTCTTTTCTCACCTATCCTTGGACCTTAGTTGTCTAAATTCACAAGCATACATAATTTCTGTACATTAAATGTATCTACCAAATTTTTGAAAGTTTCGCGTGGAGAGTTAATGTTTGCAGTTATCACATGGGTGAATCGAGCAGCGAAAATCCTGTTCTTAGTATTTCATTGAGAAATATCATAAATTAAGATAAAATTCTTGCAGCTCTACTGAGTATGCAATGTGTTGAACAATTCAATTTGAAATGATAATATTATACCTTTTCAGTTACTTATATCGATGAAGCAGTCTCAACTGTTGCCGCAAAATGCTGATATTTCAATGTTTGAGTCATCTCAAACTATAACGATTTCAATGACAAATTCTTTAATTGTCAAGGTATTTAGCCTAGACATCACCAGTAATCAAACATATTGGACTATTGAACAATTTCATAACGGAACGAATGGATTAATACCCAGGTAATAAGCAACGCACACTCAATAAGAACGGATACTTCAGGTATGGGTATGATGCAATTGTACTCAGTAATGCGTTTTCTGGATCGCGTTTTAATTGAGTATTTTATTTGAGCATTAAATTTTTTTGCCATTTTGTAGCAAGCTATGCTTAAAATCTAAGAGCAGCTGCCATAACCATAAATGTGTACGTTTCAGCGAGTGGATATACTCTGCTACTTATGTCTATCTGCTACATGTAAGTAATTAGGTATATATTGTAGCAATCACATTTATTTTTTGCTTCAACGTGTTTGCTACAGATGATGCGCTACATTACTTAAACTTTTACAAAAAAATTGTTTACTATTTACTTCCAAAAATTTTGTGAAATGTCGTATATCATTATTAATGAACAAATTTATTGAGATTTTACCATGAAGATAGATTGTCATTTTACCTAGTAGCGACATACAGTGCTAAACCGCAATTTATATTGCAATATTTATAACTCAAGAACGAATTGTAGGAAGTTCCTCAACTTTTTGAACATTAGCTGGTAGCGTAGCGTGGTACATTCGTAGAAGTAAAATTAATTACCCGTAGCTTCTTCGTTTTGCAAGCAGGTGTTGAGCAATACCCATTTTCCTGGCCCAAATAAGTTCAGATTATGATTTTATCGCTTGTAACCTTGTAAGGGGTAAACTTAGTGTGTAGTTTCTACAGTGTTTATGGCATGAATAAACATACAGGTAGTGTGGTAGTGATGAAATAAACCTCACAATTCTTGCATAAGACAATAATAGTCTCAACACCACATAATTTTGACCAACAACATGCATAAAGTGTTTCTGCCATTTATGAATTGGGAATGGTTGCGTAATTATGGTTGGAATCTTGATTGAACATGCTCCACTTAGACAGAAAGCTCACAAATATGTAAATATCGCCATAAAATCTTCTCCGCCAACAAAACACTCTATATATCTGTTTTTTATTAGATATTGTATAAATTTTGTAAATGCAATCTATTTCTTAGAAATTATTGGTTTGATTTAGGATGAATATTAAAAGTGTATCTGTCTTATGGTGGCATACTTATGATGTTGAGACAACAGTGTTGACTTTGTTATGAATCCACTTTTTACTAAGGAATTAGCGGGTAAACTCTGCGGTTTAAAACCCAAAATTACCCTTTTGTCTGTTAACTCGTATTGAACAGTTAACTCACTAATTCTTTTGACACAAATTTCAATACAGCTACTCATTTCTGGTGAACATATTGCTCGGTAAAGCGTGGAGTAAAATTTTGAAAATTGTTACATTGTTTGCCGCTAATTGCGTATTCAAATTGATCTACCTAATCTCACTTTTAATAAACGAGTATCACAGACGTTTAAAAGTTAAGTGAGGTTGTTAACGCGACTGTCTCAACGTAGTATCTGGTAAAACTGTTGATTTATTAAGACCTGTCGAAGTTTTGAAACTTAAAATGCTATTTGTAAATAAATGTGGTTTTTCGGTATTATATATGAACATTTAAAAATGTTGGGGAAACCAAATTTGATATATTCCATATAAGTTGAAAGGCACTGTTGTGTTAACCGGTAAAAGCAGCGTATAACATTGCCTCTCGCTTTATCTGTACTTTTAACTTCAGCTATGGAAAGAACACAATCATATTGAAATATATTTAATCTACAAAAAATATATTATAAATACTGTGCCTACAACATAATTATGTAGAATGTTATGCTTCTTTAGTGAGCTACATTGAGTGTTTGTCGCGTAAAAATCGTTTTCGAACGAAAATATACCGGTTTCATTTGTCTTATTGTTAATCGTTCTAATTTGTAGCTTTATTCCAGTATGAAGTCTTGCACACAGCTTTGTATATATACACGTGTTTATGCACTGCCGCTGCCACGGTTTCAATATTAGGCAGTCGGGTCACACTTTGCGCAGTCGGAAAGAGCTGTCTATGGGCGGGGCTTAGCGGGGTTGGCCCCTAAGTCGTGCCACATCACCCCCACTCCACCCCCGATGCGTGCTTTGCAAGCATGCCGGAACTCTATGGGAAAACGGGTGAAACCGTGGGTAGAATAAAATTGGTACAAGTTGTCAAAAAGTGGGAGAAATTTCTGTGACAATAGTCCCGCAAGGGCAATTTTCTTCACTTGGGGGTGGTGGCAGCGGCATGTTTACACTAAGGTTCCGCATGCCGACGGCTCAAACTTACTTCGAGGCAATTTGCGAAATATTTTACTAAAATATTTGGAGGGGGTGGCAGCGATACTCGCCCCCGCTTAGAAACATTTGGGGGCGGCCCGTTTTCCTTGCCCCCGGTCGTTGTGCCCTTGGTTTATGCGAGCATACACGAAGATTTTCAATTAACGTTTAAGGGTTAAGAACGAATTCGGTCAATCGTTCGCTATAAAACGTCATTCTCTGCAAATATACATATATATCTCGATTGATGAATTATGAAATCTGGTTCTTTCCTTATATTATAAGGCACTGTATTAGTCAATAGCCAGGAGCAGTGCTTATAAAAATAAAATAACACGGTTCGCTGAAAGCTGATTTTGTTTGGCTCATTAAGGTACCTTTCATACCGAATGTTGTCAGCGAGGTACGCATTGGCGAATTGGTTTTTAAACCTATAAAACAATATCTTCGTAGACCTGCGGAATAAATTTATAGATTAGGTACATCAGGTGTCAATTTTATGGCTTTTGTGAAGCATGCTAGGAGTTTTCCAATTTTGTATTGATTTTGGTATAAACCCTTGTTGCTTTTCTTCGATCGTTTAATCTTTCATAATAATTTCCTAAATTTTACTGGATCTTGTTAGAAATTTCTCATTTTGGTGTATATTTGTGTTTCCGTGTTATTTTATACGTAACTGTAAAACAATTACTGAAACAGGTCTTTATTAGACGGCTGAAATATATAAACAAATGATATTTTAACTCCTCAGGTTAATTTCGTATAGGTAGTTTCGAAGTATTCCTAAATTTGGATCCGCAACATCAAAACGCATCATCCAGAGATTGTTATACTCAGGCTGTTAGATTAGTGACAAGAATGATGTCTAATCGTTATGTACATTTTTGCAATGGACATTGTGCACTCTGCTGTATTACAAGTACGATTCCCTACAGTTCACATATAATACGTTCCTATAAACTCAATGTAATACTAGAACAAGCTGTAACTGCGTCAAAGATATTATACCTAATTTAATGCAATTTAAATTTTAGACCCGATTTAATCGATTATCAGTATGATAGCGGTGTTTCGTTGTTGGGTCCTGCTAATCCAGGCTTGTATGCACGACTGGTTCGTTACTCAAGACTAATATTATGCAATGAAACTCTAGCGGAGCGTAAGCGTATTGAATATGCCAAAACAAAAGTACGTAGAATATGGAAAATTATTTTACGATAATTAACATTTTCACTTCGATTTTTAATAGAATTATCTAGTTGTTCCCTTATTTTCTTTTCTACGCGGGCAAAATTTCCCTGGTGTTTCGTGAAAAATGTGTCTCTATTCTAATTTAAATTCTTAAGTCATTCGGCTGATGGGATATAGGGGAACGTTTTTGTTGTAAAAGGCTGCAAAACATCCTGTGAAACACCAACGTATCTACCGGCTTTAACGGGTTTCCAAAATTTCCTTTTTAAAATAGCTATAAATCGAAACAACAAAATATGGAATGCAGTGCGAACACATATTCCCAACTACCATTGTATCTTTAGTGCAGTAAACCAGAAAAGACGCATAGCATACCAGATTATTTTGCGGCAAAGATGCCGTCTCCCAGCTGTGCCTTACACTACTTTTGGGTATATCTAATGTAAAGGAACAAAGCCGAACGATCCAAATTAATTTCCATCATTAATATTATGAACTATATTTTCCGGAATTTAAAATATGCATTTAATTACACAACTAGGTTTCAGGGTTTGTAGTTCATGATTTGTCTTGGTTCTTTTCAAATAATGTAATAAAATATAAAAGCCTAATTTTAACAGTAGTTGGGAATTAGCTTACCGAGGCGCTTAATATAAGTATGGTAGTACGGAGCAGACAATTAATTACTGTAGGATGGTCTAAAAGAAATCTCAGGGCCTTTAAACACATCTCAACCATCTTAATACTCTTTTGCTATGGAGCTTAAAATCCTTTAGCGTTTAAACTGACATTAATATACATAAATTATTGATGAACAGCACTACGGGTGTTTCGGATAATTATTTTATACTAAAATGAAGATTTTAATGCATGGTATACATATGCTTTGCCTGATGATGCATTTTTGTTTAAAACGTAAATGTAGAATTGTCTGATGGAACGATTACGGATTATCTTAGAAATGAAATTTTTCGATTTATATTTTAGTCTTAAATAAAAATTTGAGAAACCCAATTATAAGATCCAGCTATTTGTTTACATATTGCTCATCATCAGAAACGTTAAAAACAGAACACTGGCGGAATTTCGTTTTTGTCTATGCTTGGGAAAACGTAAAAATCTAGCTTCGATTAACGGTTATCGCTTAGTACTTCATTTTGAATGCTTACTTAATAAAGACTTTTGTGTCAAACTCTAAAAATGTTTTCCAGATATTGTGAAAACCGCTGCCATGATGTGTGTAAATAACATTTAAAATTTATTACAGCAAAGCGCGACACATAGTTAGTATGTCTGTATCTAGCTTATGCGTTGTGCCTTAGCATTTTAACACCCCAATTAATACTTTGTGCATATTGGAATGTTTGACAAAATGAAAGTGGCCGCAGAAATGCCCTTATTAAGCTATCTCATGAAAGTTCCAGCGCTCGCAAGGCACTGAGTTATATTGAAGCTACTTTGACGTCACAAGAAATTCGAAAAGAGATTGAATACCAACGCATCTGCAAGCATCCATTAAAGGCAAGCTCAGTCAAGGAATTGCGTGACAATATGCTCGGTGGCCAACCGGCAACATTGGGGGTTAAAGGGTTAAAGCAACGAAACGTAAAATGCTTCCATGTAAATATGCAATGTATGGGTTAACATATTATTCAGAAAACGTTGAACGCATACTATTACTTTACAATGATGGGAATTTTGAAATGAAGACCAGTATGAGCAGATCACTCCCTCGTTGGTGTTCCTGGGACTTTGAGAGAAATGCAAAAATTTTGAAATATTTCTCATGCCATCAAGTATTGTCAAATATACATTACAGGAAACTAGCTATCTGTCGGCATGGATGAGGCACCAGAAATCTTTTGAACAAACTTTATTTTCCGGCTCAGTATTGCTAAAGTGGAAAATCTAAATCACGATATTAATATTTTACTATTACACGATTTTTGTATTTTGCGGAACAGAATCTGACTTTAAGTGAAAATATAAGCGAAGTTGCTTCATGTGCAGGTACTAAAGCCCTGCTTACAAAACATCTGGTTCCACGAAATAACACATTATTTCATTTTACTTTTAATGTTTTATTACTAGTAAAATGCCTTCAAATAACTGCGGGTCCATTTTAAGCTAGCTTTACTGTGATATTGTATTATTTGACTTAAATTGTAAATTTTAGGACAATCCGTCTATTAGCCCTGAACAATTCGAAGGTTTAGCAAAACTGCGCAACATTTTGTACTCAATAAATATTATCCATTCATCAGAAAGCGGTACTCTTTAGGTAAAACTGGACATACAATGCTTTTATATATGTATTTGCTTCGTTAATTTCTGTAAATATGTTATTTTGTTTTCCCTCAAAAATATCTACCACAAAGTTTTACCAACTACCATTATGATTTACTGCGCTAATTCAAGAAAATACGTAATCTTTGTACCAATCCACGGTTTTATAAAATGAGAAAATGATAACATATACTAATTTCTGGCGAAGGTACAGCTTCCTAGCATATCCTTCTGTTTTGTATCTGTGTATGATATATCCAAGCTAAAGTTACCGAAGCCAATGATTCAAACAATTTTCATCTTTTAGTGTATAAATTATATCTCCGGCCTTTGATATACAATTTAACTACATAGCTAGTTTCAGAGTTAGTTCATACTGAATTTGGATTTTACTAAACTACCAATGTTCAATTTTAACAATAATTGTGGATTACCCAGCGAGGCACTTAGTATATCAACATTTTGATTTAAATCTTTCAAATTACTGATAGTTTGATTAAAATGTTATGTACTCTTTTGGCAAAGAGTAAATTGTTTAAAACAAACCTCTCACGATATAATTTCACGGCTCAGTATTTCAATAACATTATTACATAGGTTCTCCGATTGAAAATCTACGACCCTCCGAAATGAAGTCCATTCGAGTGAGTCTGTGCTTGTTCTTATCGAAAGTGTGTCAGCAGATAATACGGTATTTCTATATCCGTACGAGCCGAAGCAGGGGTTGAACATTGAGGCCTTGGACCACCCATCCCACCGCGACGACGGTGCGCGGAAAATTTTCGTATAACTTGGTGTAACAGGGCGAAAATTGGCGAAATAGATCATAAGCAGATTGGGCCAAAGCCGTCAAAGTATTACAAACACCGCCGTGGAGGACATCCTTCATCCTCTCCACATTCGTACCCCTTGAAATGACCTTCACTTAAGTTCACCGCCCCATGAGCCCTCAAGGCGTCGCATGTATTGACAATATCGTTGACTGTTATCAGTTTCTGGTAATTTAACACCCTGAATGTGCAATCAAATGCAGCAACTACTATCTAATGCATGTCCAGGGATAGCGAAAAATGCTCATAAATTAATTAAACAGATTTGCTCGTGACTACTATTTGCTGAATAGATCTCACAAAAATAAAACATTTAGACTGAATCAAGCTGAAATTAGATCTCAAATCTTTACAAGCAGGTCCAAGTAGATTCTTTTCGCTTGCCGCTTTCGGACCAAGTTCTATATGAAAAGAATCAAATAATGTAGTTATGACATAGGAATTAATGATACCTGTATATAACGAAATCATTTCTCTTTGTTGCTGGAATAAATTTTTAATCTCAGATGGAATTTAATTTTGTTTCATATATAAATGTACCGGTAAGTTGTGTTATTAATCAATTTGGCTGAAACAAATATATTTTTGAACGAGATATTTAGTACAGCAGTCAAAGATCATATTGTCAGTTGAACTTGCTTAATTTGCAAATAATTTGAACTAAATGAAATTTCAAACAAAATTTACACTGTAGTTCAACTATCTGTATCCTTGATTATTTTTTACCAGATAATTCATCCTTGTTCGCGAGAAAATAAAATGTAATTGTAATAAGTAAATAATTATCGCATATATATATGATTGTTATTCAGCACTTTAAGCTTCATCTGAGGGGGCAAAATCAACACCATCTGTTTTTACTTCCGTCCATTTTCACAAACTCCTCAATAGCTACTGAGCCGATTAAAAAATTTGTTTGAAAGACCTAATATCCTTCAAATGCAAAATATACCAGTTTTATCAAAATGGTTAATTCATAATTAACTTAATAACTTCACATGTTTGTAGCCTATTTTAACTTTTTTAACAATAATTTGCTTATTTAGCAATGAATAATATCGTATAAAGCTTTTTACTAGTACGTGTACTACATATACCATGCTAATTACGGTTTGCAGGTTTATAGTATCGCAGAAGCTTAAAGACATTGCTTAATAGAGTTTAGTTAATCGCTAATTACTCATTAATTATTACATAGCTAATTTTTTGAAATTTTTTGCCAAAGTGCTTCAAAATGTAAAAAATTGCACACCAATGGCTTTTCGCCGTCACCTGATCCCGAATATAACGTTTCCAAAGCTATTAAAATTTTTGTGAATTAATTAATTAGCTAATTCGTTGAATTTTATGTAAATTTTAAAATCACCAAAATGCTAATTTTTTTCAATCAAGGGTTGTTAATGTTGCTGATCATGAACAAGTGAGATTTAAAGCTTAAAAATTTTATTGTGCTTGCTAATTGGCATCAGGTGGTTGTCATGTATGCTTTTTGTATGTTGGATTTGATATCAATTGTGTAAAACATGATACTTATTATAAATTGATTAAATATTTAGATAAAATACATGTATACGCAAATAAGATACCAAATACTCTTACCTGTTGCTCCGATTAGCTTTTTATAATTACTAAGTTTACTGGTTATTAATATGCTAAATATCTTGAGCGTCAATATATACGACGAACAACAACTATGTGTGGCGTTCACGTTATGTTCTCATCGTTTGGTACTTTCTATAGCCACAGAGTGTCAGCCACACACTGGATAGCCAGCATGTTTCCAGGTACCCCAACGATTTACCTTAAAAATTCTCAGAGGATTGTAGTCACTCAAAATCCTTATGTTTCTAACCATTTCTACAAAGACACCTTTGTCTTCTTTTAAATTTTGTTGACGGTATGCAGGTGTACCATGTTGACCAGCGTTCATATTTACCAGGTGTAGGTGTGAAAATTAAAGAAACTACGACACGTGACAATGTTACACCACATTAGCTAGAGGAATATCATTAGCGTTTAATTAGCAAAAAAATGATAGTTACGAAATGTGTCCGACACCACGAAACAGAAAGTTTTATAGCTATAAGATGTGCCATATAACTTCGGAAAGTGATTTAGCCAATATTGGTGTAACACTGACAGTATATCAGGATGGGTTGGTGGCTACAGGGGCTGGAGGCGTTCCGATAGTAGTATGACGTTTTATGTGATCACGCAGTAATAGCGCGTCACTTTTATGTAACTGATAATGGCTGGTGCAGTTGTTAGCATATGTTGCTAGGAACAATTTTGGTTCAAGTATCAGGCGAATAAATGAAGCAATATTTAGATATTGATGAAAGTTAATCAAAACAATACTGGTAAAATTTATATAAAAAAATTATCTATTTATGATATTAATGTATTACCAATTATTATTGAAAAAGCAGCAACTGTATCTATAACATTTTGGGTGACACGTTACGTAATATGATATTATTGTATTTACTGTATTAATGTTTAACGAACCCTAGCAAATGCAGCGAGCTCTACCAAATGCAGTGATCAGAACATGCAATACTATGTTATTGCAGGATGGTATCGTGAGTGCGGGTCTGATTCACTATACAAGTGGTGTGGATCACGTAATGTAACTGATTGGGATAAACGTTAACCAAAGCTCTTCTACTTAATGATGAATTGATCTTTTTACAACTGGATATTACTAAACAATGAACGGATATTTTTTCATCAGATTGTTGAATTTGAAAGTATTTATTTTTGATCAATATGATGAATCGTATTTTGCATAAAATTTACTCTATTGTTGATGCAAGTTCATTACTATGGCTTTATAAAATAGGGTTAATAACCTAAATCAGATAAAAACAATGTTAAAAATTTAAAATGCTATTTATCAAATTAACATTATTGATCAGTACTGTTGTTAATCATACTGATGATCCATATGTAGGTGTATCTATGAACCCATATTCATCAACAGCACTTGTTGCAGTAGTAAATTGTTAATTTTTTAACATATACCTTTAAGGATTTTTAAGAGAACACGGTTTTTTCTTAAACTGAAAACAGTGCCGCTGGAAAGATTTTTGAAGCCAGCGCTAAACTTTGTACAAAAGTAAAAGTTGAACTACCATTTCAACAATATTTTGCTCTCAAAAATTATGTTAAGTTTGTCGGTTTCTCCATAGCAGTTAAAATTTTCAACACTATTGATGTTTCAGTATGACGCAAAATCTAGAATTTTCAACTTTTTTGGAAATTTTTGAAAAATAATAAAAAAATTAAGATAGGGACAAGAAAACAATAACTAAAATTAATAATTGAATGTGTGTTTAAACATCCTAGTAAGTTTGGAAACGCTTTTCCGCTTTACGCTAGTGCGAGAACATTTTGTCAACACCTTAGCATATTTGTAATGTACACCAAATATATTCTGAAATTATATATTCTAACCTAACAGCATAATTCGGCAATTCCCCACTACCAATTAAATGGTACTTTGATAATGTACTTGAAAAACAAAAAGATTCGCAGCCAAATAAAAATTGATATGTAATCCCTAGCCAATTGAAATAAATGTTCCAATATTGTAACTGCCAAGTGTAATTGCAAAAGAACAATTGCTCTTGTTGCCCTTGACATAAAAGCTTTTTTTTTGGACATAGCCGAAGGTATTAAAAGCAGAAATTAGACGTCTGTCTTGGCGGTCAAATATTATCATGGGTTATCCTTCTTTCAATACGACTCGGCTCCTACAAAAATTTGGTGCTTGTCCTCAAATTCGGGCCTTCTGGCGTGACGGTAGTTCAGAATATTTTCTGAGCGCAAAAATCATAGTTTTAGCTGGTTGTTGGCTTGTTGTTGTTCTGGATCATGTGTAACTTACTGTATCTCTGTAGTTGATTAGGTTGTACATAGATCAGCTAAAAGTATCACCCCCCTGAGCTCTGGAGAAGATATTTCGATTTCGTGAAATTTTTAAAACTTTAAGGTAAATTGAGGAAACTAACTAAAGTGAGAGGAAAATTGGGGAGCAGCAAAAACTTTTCAGTTATCTCGTTGCTGGTTTAACCCTCTTGTCCTCAATTTCTTTATGAACATGGTCTCACAA
>JASANE010002708.1:0-25924 GCA_030248225.1 Trileptium ribeirensis
AAGAATTTTAAAAGAGATTATTTTCAGCTTATCAAATCAACGAAAATTAAAGCTATATGTGTATGTATTTATATATATATGTGAAGTAGACATGTATGTCAATACATATATACACAAACAGTAGGTGTGTAGCATATAGGAGATACATACATGTATGTATGTGTGCAATATATGTTATAAATCTATATAATATACACATACACATATTTATATACATTATGTACATAGCTAACATACCTATGATGACTAATCATGGCTCCCCGCTTCGATTTCGTAATCACACAAAATTTGTATGGAAACTCCTCCGGGAGGGGGGGGGCAAAACCGCCATTTTCTATCTACTTGCATTAATTTTTTAAACTTTACTCTGCCTTAAAAATAAAACAAAACTACATTAACTGAAACACACAGGCGTTCAGAAGTTAACAAGTGGCTGTATTCCTAAGCGTTATTTTATGGTTTATAAAATTGTTGTTCAGATTGTCTCCGCAAAAGTTTACAGTTCAGATAGTGTTAAGATCTTGAACACTGAGGCTCTCTGGTTGTGCGTACCTACGTGAAGTTTCGTATGAATATATATAACTCCACTGTGCACATATATCGATTTCAACATGTCTCCATAAAGACGATAATGCTTAATATAGGGTGCCCCATAAGTAACGCCCCAACTTCAAACTGTTGGTGACACTAACAAGATACTTACAATCCTCATAGTTTCAGGAATTATAACCGAACATATTATAATTATCTACGTATTAACAAAAAATCTGATGCTCGGCTTAATTTGGCTGATGGAATAATTTCAGTAATGCTGACTTTACTTAACCAAAATAGCCCTGAAGTTGTGCGACTATCGGTCCCCAGAGCGCCCATATCACAAAACTATTGTATCAATTTATAAAAGGTTTGATCTAATAGGTTCCGTAGCTGATTTTCCTCGAACAGGGAGACCACTGACGGCATCTGGTAATGCTGCGACAGCTGACATTTCCTATAATTGTGACAATAATCTGATAAAATCAGTTGGCCGTTGTGCTAATGAAACCGGCATCATCAAATCCACTGTTTTCTGAATTGTTGACAGTCTAGGTCTAAAACCTTTTAGACCAACGTTAGCTCTGAATGAGGACTGCTATAATCCCAGGGTTGAATTTTATGAAAAAGGGCTACGAAATCTCGACGATGATCCCTGGCCAGCGACTGTGGCCCCGAGGCCCTGTCGAATGGCTTGTTTGTTCTCCAGATTTTGTTCTGTAGGTATTATTGAAGGAGAAGGTATATAAACGCAAACCACAAACATTGTTTTGACTGAAAGAGGTTATAGTGGAGGAGCTCTAACTTCAGGAGCCTGACATGATTCGAAAAGTCCGCCGAACAGTGCGTTTTCGCTGAAAGAATGCATTGATCTTGGAGGCACCCAAGTTCGCGATTTAGGGGAACTGTTGCTCATCAAACACCTAAGTATATACAACAGTACGTTCATACCAAAATGCCTTTTAGGTATGTTTATTATTTGGATTGCTCGGGTGTTACTTATTGGAACACCCTGTTTAGTTAAAACCATTACAAACAACTTGAAGTCAGTCATCGATTATGATCAGTATTAGTTCCAACAATAATTCTCAAAAATGTAAATACCTTCTATTTTTAATTTGTATTAATATGGTAAGATAAGATGACTAAATTTTATCTTTTGATGAAACTAACAATATTTTATGCAGTCAATAATTTCATAGTTGTAGGAATTTCCATGTTCATTCCATTTTTAAGGGGTCGATGAATATTTACTGAACGTAAAACGTGCCACCAAAACTTAATGCAATGGCAATCGATAAACTAGGCACCGTTGAAATACATCAATGCCGCTTAACACATATGCCGTTTGTCGATAATTTTTTCGACGCAGCATTTCATTGTAATTCAATGCATTTTTGGCCCGATCTTTTGTTGACGCTCAAAGGAAATTCGCCGAACGCTAAAACCGGGTGGACGCTTGATTGGTACATTGTATTTGGACGGAATGAAACAAATTGTTGCTAACGGCGGCGCGGAATTTGTTCATAATCTAGACATACTTCTTTACCTTTCGGCTCTTGAAGCGTTTGGATTTACGAACGTCGGAATTAAATACCAGCTTATGAAAGATAAGCCATTTGAAATTGTGTCAGCGACAAAACGATATTCGACGGTTGCCGAGTCTGAGTTTAGACCGGTGACGGAAGACGAAGAGCAAGAATTGGAAGCAAAACTAGTCGAGTCGACCCGGCAACAAATTGTCGCTTGGCAAGAATTGAATCCAAGCCTGTATCTGCGGAAGAAGTGATAATGTTTCATGAGCCGAGTTTTTTGCAGAACTATGGCATTTTAGTTTACCTAGCTTTCTCAGATACCATCCCGTGTGTCAGAGATGTTGTTCAAAATTTGATGAAGATAATCTGCCGCATAAATCTGACTGGACTTATATGATTTTGACTACAGAACATGCGCATAAATATTTTAGTACATCCATTCTCACTCAATTTTATAATATATTAATATTTGTAACTAAAATTGCAACACGTATATATCTATAATGCTTTAAATAATTTTTGAACCGTAGACTTTGTAATAACTTAGCCATATAATCATAATGCTTTGTGGAATAAATTTGTGTTCGCATAAGATAATAAATTTCTGTGGTAGCTGCTCTGGAGTTAGTGTAGCAAGTGTTCATTTCAGAAGCTTGCCGGATACTAGACATGCAGCTCTGAGACGCGCTAGGTTATTAACATTTAATTTTACTTTTAGTTACCCTAATGTTATACCAAAACATGGCTTTAATGTTTTAAAATTTTTTTAATTACGTTCTTTTACTGGTCCACATAAAAACGTTGACGATGTCAGTTGTATATGAGTTTAATTAATCCGAAAACAACAGTTTTAATCAAGTTCCCTCTTGTAAAAGAGGAGCTTTGCATCTTGTAACCAACATATTTATGACTTATGCACATTTTAGCGAAATTGAATTAGCCTTTAAAAGTGGTACTCTGTTAAACGTAAATTAAAACTTACTTAGAATTTGACCTAAAATATTAGTACAACCGCTTCTCATAGCGATATAATATATTTCCACAGGCAAGCCATATGAAGTCATAATCTGCAACAATTCGAGCTTAATCGTTTCATTTACGACCCAGTACCAAACGGTTACAAAATAAGTAAATAAGTGCCGATCTTAGCCTAACAGACTGTGTTAGTCCACAAAATTGCATTGGAGATGTGGAGATAGATATATGTAAATAATTTTATTCAGAGACAGGTAGTTTTTTAAACCATTAACGGCCAAATTAAATTGTGTACCGTAGAAAGTTCGACAAACTCACGCCGGCTCCACGAATAGGACCCCCATTGTACAGATTGATCACCGGCATATATACGCACACCACTACGCTATCTAGGAGCTGTTGTTCTGTTCACTAAGTAACCTCCTCCCGAATCGAAGGAATAACAAAGCAGCTACAAAAGTATTTCATGCGACGAACTCAAAACAACATTGAACAACCATCGCTGGCATTATTTGATCTCAATCTCAAACTGGTTATAGAAAAAATTAAAGCAGATCCCTCGATAGGTTCCTGAATGGTGAGAATTATTAGCAAAATTTCGCCGTTTAATTTAGAAATTAAATCTTCCAAACACTTTGCTATGTAATCTAATATGATAATATTTAATAAAACTGTAATTTTTAATCTTATATTTTAATTAATATTACCTTCAGAATGTATTTGTAAGACTCCCGGTTTTGGCACACATTTTTCTGTGAAAAGCTGCATATGTCTCGCCGACGATAAACAACGCATATCAATGTAAATATTTTATTTTTATATTCAGGATTTCAGGTTTTGCAGCCTGTTTCAGGAATTTATATTTTTTATTAAATTAAGTATATAAGCAGTAAGCCCGCAAGCGTGTGTGAGACAGTGTAAATAAATTATTTCCGTCTAAAAGTCAGTTTTTTTGCAGCTATTTGATTCCAGACTGTTTTTGTACATATGAACGGTCCCTATGCGCAATAAACATTTTACTATCCTGTTAGTTTTGTTAGAGTGTATATATGTGTTTGGAGAATAAAAATTTGTTTCACGCGTAAAACATTAACGACCACAACTGTATCTTTTATTAATTAAAACATGTTTAACCAGGATATATGTATATGATTATATAGTGTTGTAGATGTGTCCTGCTGAGCAATTTAATTTTGTGACAGTTCTACACATTACACATATAGCTCAGTCTGGCTAGGATTACCGTAAATTTTGTATCTATAAATATTGTAACATCGTCATTACAATGCAACATCTGCACTGTAACGAGCACTGCAGTTCTTGCGTAGCCGTGTGCAGTGAGTATTACAGAAAACTGTTGGTAACCATGTAAGAAAAATATATACATATAAATGCTCTACATCTATTTAGCAAACATTCGTAGGTGGGTATATTTTCTTTAATTTTCTATGCCTTTGAGCAAAATTATATTGTCATGGTTTGCATGTCAAAGCATTATCAAGAGTCTGTGATCATCGTTTCTTGATGATAATAATGCGTTGCGTTGTTGGCACAGATCAAAGGACAACACATATATACGTTAAAGGTGAGAACTTAGGATCTAGGCTAGATCTGGCTTGGCTTCGCTCTAGGGCTTGCAGTAACGTCTGGAGAGCGAAGCCAGAGATATGTATGTGAGAAACGAGCGTAGCGTGTTTTCAAAAGCAGCAGTCGGCTCTTTAAAATCTTTTTTAAAAACAGAAACTTAATTATAACAGCTGGTATAGTGCAAAATTTAGCCAACAGCAAGAACAACCGATATTTACTTTGGCTCTACTCTTAAAAGGTGTAATTATTTATAGATCCTTTGGTGCGTACATATATATTACGTTCTCAGTAATATTATGAAATCGTAGCTTTTTTAGCAGCCGAGCCTGGTTTTTCCATTGGAAGTACAGAGCAGATTGTTCATAATAACCCGAGCCGAAGATGTGTCTGTCATAGCAGAACAGAGTCGGACATGGTTCAGGAATATCCCAGCTAGAAATATGTTTCCTTCTCACCTTTAACCCTTTCATGCCCGAATTAATATGTGTATCGTAACATGTTTGACAAATTCAAGTCTGCGCCAGGGATCGAACCAGGAACCGGTGAAACTTGTGCACGCAAACCACTGAGCTATCTGTGAACTGTTGCTCGGTTCCTTGGAACCTCACAGCATCAGCGAATAGCAACGCATGTTCAAACGTACGACATCCTCACTAAACACAACGACTCACAATGTGCCTTGGGTCCATTTGAACCTAGTGGGCATGAAAGGATTAATGTATCCAGGTTTCGTGAAAACGTGAATAGATGATAAATACAATTACGTTTGTGTCCTATAGTGTAGGTATGGAAAAATTATCAACTTATCTTAGGCCTGCGATGTTGCTTTTAATTGTCATTACTTAACAACAGATGGCCAGATTTGTTTTCACTGATGGGTCAAAATATCTCCATGTGTACTAGCGATATCGGCGTATATATACACAGAAAATGCTTATGCTTAACATTTAACATTAGTTTATGCTTAATAAAAACCTAGTCTACTGCTTAATTTTTAGTAGAAATATATATATGCTTATTGCAAACTTTTAGCACGTGTTATCCTTAAAATTGAAAAGTAGCACCGATAGCTTTTTCGTTCCTAGAAGCAGCGCTTATACTGAAAGTACAAAAACTTGAAAAATATAAATTTATTCTGATATGTATATAATTCAGGGTTGGTTTTTCCGGAAAAAGTCAGACCTGAAAAATCCGTTTTCCGGAAAAAAGTAAAATTTTAGTGTTAGCTTTTTCTTGTTAGCCTCTTTGAAAAATAGCAGGCAACACAGTTTTATGGGAATTTGAATCCAGTTGTTGATTGTCAATGCTTTAATTACTGAAAAAGGTCTAAAACTGCAATGTTGCCACATCGAATTTGCAACCACACAGTGCAGCGGCACTTGAATCTTTCCAACGGACAGGGTTATGTGAAAACCACACGGTGGCTATATCGATAGGAGTGTGTATAATTATTTGGTTCGAATTAATAGTGAAAGTACTTCATATTTTTAGTATTGTGTAAACTTACTAACTGGTGTTAAACTGCCCACCTTCAGATGATGCTGGAATAGAGTATGTAATTTAAGTCTACCATCCAACTGTCGATTCCTTTAGTTTATGACCCGTCGTGGTAAAAATGCCATACATGCCCGCGGGTATCTATCACAGGCAAACAGACAGGTGCGGGGAGTGGGATGGCGGTGGATAACCACCAAGGGGTGTAACCCCTAGGTTTTTGGTTTTCTAGGAGCGTGGGGGAGCCGGATACGCGGGGAGGGACGTCGCCCTTAGTCCTCTCGGGGGTCAGCCGGGAGATTTTCGGTGCATCTCCTATGCGCTAGGCGCATGTGGCGCCATGAAGAGTGGTCAACCGACCTGTCAGGGAAAGCCAGCGCTTCAGTAAAGGAACCCACCCTATTAGTATGTATGGTGGCCACATAGTGAAATTGTGTCTAGAGCTAGCGAACAGTCTACCAGCTTGGCAAGTACCCTGATCCGCAAACAAATTTTTTCATGGGTACACTTTTATGCAAACAAACCGTAACATAGCTGAAGGCAGAATTTGCGAATTTTAGTTGAAGCTGGTGATTGTACAAGACTGTAACTATGACCTACAGCTCTCGCGCGGTCAGCTTTATCTTGCTCATTTTAACTGGCGTTTTTGTCTAAACGGACTATGATTTAGCAAAATGCTGCCAAAATGTAAAATGCAGAGTTGGGCTAGAACCGTTTTGGCAAATTTTGCTTTGTAATATTTTTAAAAATTATATCCTAGAAATATGGACTTCTTGAGTAGTATAGACTGTGAATAAAACACATTTTAGTGTCGAGTACTGAGAGCCTTTAACAATAAAAAAACGCGCAATAATGAAAGGTGTGAAAATTGTTGAATTCCTCAATAGGCAATCCTACTACATACGGACAATACAAACGGATGACGCTATGAGGGACGGGCTCACAGTCGATATATTACATTCTCTGATCTATTGCTTGTTTTACGGGTAGTTGCTACGTTCATGTAGAAATAAAAAAATCCAGTGTTCTTTAATGAAAGGAGTGAAAATTCCTGAATTCCTCAATAGGCAATCCTACTATATATATACGGACAATACAAACAGATGGCCCTATGAGGGCCGGGTTCACAGTCGATATGTCAAGTTCTCTGATCTATTGCTTGTTTTACGGGTAGTTGCTACGTTCATGTAGAAATGAAAAAATGGACAATATGACCACTAAACGCAAATTAGCCGCACTGGTTGTTTGCAATTGATTCACGAACTACTTTTATAGTTTTGGTAAAACTGCCACCTTAAAATACGGGTTCTTTTCCATTATCCCCCCAGCCCGCGTTTGTCCAAAAATGGTCAGATTCTGGAAATTTTGGTATTTTTGTGATCCTCGAGACCTCCCCTGATCATTTCAACCAAAAATTGAATTTTTAAAATTTTAGATTTTTTCGGGTCCTTGGGAACCCAAAAATTTTTTCTTAAAAATTGGATTTTTACCCACCATTCGACGCGGCTTGATGAGCTGAATCGAATGGTGATATTTTTAACGGGATATTAAGTTATGGCCAAAAACTATTGTAGGCTGGGAGGCTCAGCAATTGAACAGTTTTTGGCTATAACTTAAGATACTTTTATCGGGGCAAACGTGGGCTGGGGGATAATGGAAAAGAGCCAAAATAAGTATATATATTCGTTTAGAAAAAGTGTAATGCACGCCATGCAATCTTTAGGCCCTTGCGAGACATACAGTATATAAGCCTAAGTCGGGGGTCTGCGGCCCTCGGAAACCCCGCTCTAAGCTGTTCTTGTTGCAAACGATATAACGTATTGCCCCTCAGAGTTACCTGGGCCGAATATACCTACGTAGGCAATTCCATAAACATGCCGATGTGACAGCTTTCGTGGCACTTGATTATTTTCCCTCCCAACAAAGGTAAACAAAAAATATATATATAATTGTATTCAAACGAACTCATAAGTGAGTTTCTTATATATATATATGTATAGTACACATTGAAATTAAGGGACACCTTCAGCTACACCGTACGTATTTAAGGGACATACAAGTACACATTGCAATTAAGGGACACCTTCAGTGACACTGTACGTATTTAAAAGAGACATACAATTTAAAACCGCTCTAGCTAAATAAATATCAAACCTACAACACTAAAGTTTGCACTATTGGAAAGCGTATATACTAGGCTCTGTTTGTACCAACTCTCAGATGTTTATATTTTTTCTATAGTGAAATATATTTGCATTAATAGTTTGTCCCTTATTTCCCCAAAATAGGGTTAAAACTACTAAAAGTTACTAGTGTCCCTTAATACCAATGTGTACTATATATATACATACGTATTTTGTGAAAGAGGATCTGTTTACCAATTTATAGTGCCTCTATATCGAGAAAAGAAAACCTATTGGCCATTTGTGTATATATATTCCATACTATTATATATGGCTGTTTGTTTCAAAACCTATCCCATATATACATACCGACATGAGAGCTGCACTTGAAATATAATGGAAATACGACAATACGTGTTTAGTGTCCCAACAGTCTAAGGTTTGTCGACGTTCCAGAATAATTGTTCGATTATATCTAATGAATTTCAAATAAAACTTATAGCTTATTTGGTCCCGAGTATATATTTTATTTACACTTGTCTTAACGATCATTTACGGACCATAATATAAGCTTACTAAATATATATATCGAGAACAGCATAACGTGCATATATCTTACACTGCTCAGCTTGACTTTGCCAAGTATCGTAAAAGCTGCGAAAGGTGTTAACAGGTCAAGAAAAATATACGACAATCTTTCGTAACTCAAATATATAGGCTATCATGTAATTACGATTGTATTACCTATCCAACAATCAATTTATACTTATTACCATTGGGTTTACCTTAGGTGACCAAAAATTATTTCTGCAAAAGTAGTTATGACCCCTCTAGTTTCGAACTTAGATGGAAATATCCAAATGTAGCTGCTAGTTAAAGGCGTTGGTAACCATCACCTACTAATCCTTAAAACATTGGGACAGAAATTGACTCCTAGCAGGACACACAATAACAAGTGCTAATGCAGAAACCAATAACAGTTTTGCGAATGGACAGATTATCCTGTTGCTAGATTACCGCGCTATACCAGTTGTTTTGTTACAACGGCTATGGCTCGGGTGAATATATATGCAAGTTTGTTACTTTTCAGTTCAGCCAACCATCGGCATATAGTGATATAATTGCTATGCATGATCCCTTTGCAAGTTCTGCGATAAAACAGACGACTTTTACACCAGAATCACGACGAATATTTTCTACCTATATCATGCTAGCGAGTTAGGAGACGTCATGAAAATTTCCACAGTTACAAGGGGCCTGTGCTACTGCAACCGCATTCCCGACACCTATACGGTAACCTTTTTAGCAGCTGAATAAGAGAGCAAAAACTACAAATTTTGTGTGCAAATCGCGTAGGTAATGTTGTTGTTATGGCTTGATGATGATGGCGATGTTTGGTTTAAATTTGGGGCGTGAGTGTACCTATAAACTACTTATTATTATATATAATGTATATTTTTGTAACCTCGTGCAAGCTATGGCATAGATTGCTAAAAGCGTATATTGCTCAACCAAGACTTATGAATATATTTCGTTGTCATAGGTGAATTCATCCTAATACATCTCTATAATAGCTATAAAATATGAGGCTATATAGTTTCCGGATCTCAAAACGTTCAAATAATATTGCTGTCGTCTGTAACTATGCAAACAATACTCAGATTTACTCAAAGTTCAGCAATGATTAAACTGATATCTATTAATTAAGTTTATTAAATATTCATTTCGTTTGACCTAAATATTAGTTATGGTTTGATCTGGCTAGAAAATATCCAGCAATAATTTATCTAACAAATGTTAGGCAAATTCTTCGTAAGATAGGGCAAACGACAGTCGAAGAGCATGGCTTTTGTCTTGGGAGATAGTTTAACACACGATGTGCCTTCACGACACAAATTTTTTAATGTAACTATATATAACGATCTAAACATATATATAATATCATAAATAAGCAAAAGAACGGGAGGCTGGTAAACAGCCACAGTTGTAAGCTCTTGTTCGCCTTCATGAACCGTGTTCGACTCGGCTTTTTCCATGACAAGACAGTCAGCTTCTCGGCTCTTTTGGCTCCTAATTTGCAATTCCCGAAGTTCAAAAACTAGAAAACATATCATATAAAAACAAACCATCAAAACAACTATAATAGTTGCTTTAATATTTTTTAGAGATGGTGGAATTTAGGATGTTCTTGCTGCTGGCTCACTATAAATTGTACTGTTATACATCAGTTATATTTTAAAAATAATTTGCTGTTTTCGAAATGAGTTATAAGAACGGGCCCTATCCTCCAATAAAGTTGGGGCCTCGCCTCGGCCCCCACACGCATCTTAAGACATCATAGGCTTCCCGTTTTGGCCCACACAAGTTGAGCTTAAAAGCTCAAATTCTCACCTCTACAAAGAACGAAAATTACGCAAGTTGCATACACATTCATATATAAAGTAACCCATCATATGTATTTAAAATAATGAATAGAGACTGAAAAGTTTCAACGGTCACATTTAGTTGATATATTGATCACCTGGTTTTTTATGTGATTTAGATAATCATCCATCATTTTTCTTCGGATAGCACACTTGCGAACAATTTAATCCTGCAAAATATTCAATACAACGATGTTATATTTTGGATTTGACGTTTACTATCAAAGAACATATTAGATGACTCTATTTGCTTCTACTCAGCTCAGTAACGTAAATTTTTATGTATTTGAACAAAAGCTTTACAGACCTACTACGCTATACTATCGAAGTGTCTATATTAGTTCGCTATACTTGTGCAAATTCAATAATACACAGCTAGACCGAACAGAAAAAGACTTCCCTTAACCGAAACTTTTTCTCGCATGCTCCCGGTTCTTACATTGTGATTTATATACACAACCATTTTTTTTTAAGATAGCATGCATTATTCATCGCACGATTCTGCCTTTAAGTATAAAATAACTTTCGGCCGTAAAAACAAGATATACATACTTATTTCTTTTACCTATATACTCAGCTTAGCTTAAATCAAAGTACATGAATTATAATTTTGCAAAATATGATTTTAAACTGTGCAGAATTATGAAAGCAAAAAAATAGAAAATATTTTTATTTAGCAACTATAAAGATTTCATTTACAGGAACAGGTCTACTTTTATTACATTATAAAACGACACAATAAACTACAGTTGTAGTACTTAAACAAAAATATGAATATACATAACCAGTCGAGTACGCCGGACATTGATCTTATAAAAGAACAAGATACCAATATAAAATGCTCAGCTAAAAAAATAAATACAGCCATTCGTACCAATATTATCAGATGCGGGGCAGTCGTAGATATATCCGTATATCTATTTTTTACACATAACCGCTTAACTCTCGCGTACTAAACCCTTATTAATCCAAAAAAATTCTAAAACTTTTCGTTACCCTAGAGCAGACGTCTGATAGAAAAAAAGAAATGTATGCCAAGAACGCCGAGCTATAAGTACACACCCATTAAAATGTTATCCTTTCCAGATAGAGGCAATTGTACCATATTGATATTCTACATACAGTTAATTCCTCGTACTAAATCTTAGGTACTCAAAGGATAACGCCAAGTTGCATTACCCTATATCAACGGGGAACCCCCACATGAATACAGTAGGCCAAAAATTTAATTTTTAGCCGAAGAGCCGGCAGCAAAACCAGTCGGTAGGCAGTTTATGAGCTCTTGAAGTTGGCCGTTTACGCTCTTATACGTTAACTGCTGCACAGAACGTGAATGCTATAATACTACAGAAACTTTTTAATCTATCGCCAATTACTACATGCAAGCATTTTGACGGTCTACCACAATCTAGTCATAATGTATTATATACGTTCATTATTAAATTATATGCGCAAACGTTAAATAATATAGCTCAACGCCTGCTGTCGCCTATCACTAAGTTACACTACGGTATAGCTATAAATCTTTGTAGGCGCACGATTTTTCAGTTAGACCGTTGCATTTCGCTCTAATGCAAAACCTTCATGTACAAATAGCAGCAAATTTTCAAACACAAAACTTTTGGAATACTAATTTCCTTATACAAGCTGTCGCCCAGCAGCACGCTCCTCATTGCCACAGCATATATAGATTTTCATACATACAGCGACGTCCTAAACCAGAGGTGTCCCCAAGCGCATGTATGACTATGTTTAGCTAGCTAGACATTTGTAACTGAGAATATTAGCTCACAGTAACTCTACAAAACGCCAAAAAGAGCATAAAGCAGTAAAAATTTTTATGCAACAGCCGGCACATAATTCCCAGTTTACTACTTTTTTATCTTTAATTTCACACTTTTCTTTCATTCTGTATTCACGGTCTCGGCTCCGTTGATAGACTCGGCTCTTAGATCTTTGCACCAGGCGCGCTTATACATGGATCCCGACCTACTTACCACCCTCAAATGGCCAGAGTTCCCCGTCAAGTGCACACCAAAAAATAACGACACATATTCATGTAGCTGACTGTGTACTCCAAATCTATATATGTAGTCTCTATGCACGGCATATGACTCGCTGTAATTCTTTGCATAACAACCAAAGCTAGAATCAAATTACTTCGCCTATATTGTGCGTTATATTTAATTACATGGATCCTAATTTTTTGGACACGTGATAAAATCTAGATGTGCACCGAACTTTGTGTTTATGCTGCTCCATTTCATTTTCTGCCCATATTCTCACGAAACTGACATGGATTGGAGACTTTGTATTAATAGCTATTTGGAGTTTACCAGCATTTAAGTTCTTGTAGAGATGGTTCAAAAAATTGGGTCCATGTAATTAAATTTAACGCACAAATTTGGCGAAGTAATTTGAATTTCTAGCTTAGCAACAAAATTGTTATGCAAACAATTGCAGCGAGTCATATGCCGTGCATTGAGCTACATATTATAGATTTGGAGTACACAGTCAGCTACATGAATATGTGTCGTTATTTTTGGTGTGCACTGACGGGACTCTGGCCATTGAGGTGGTCAGTAGTCGGGATGCATGTTGTATAAGCGCGCCTGGTGCAAAGATCTAAGAGCCGAGTCTATCAACGGAGCAACCCGTAAATACAGAATGAAAGAAATATTGAAATTAAAGATAAAATAGTAGTAAACTGAATTATGTGCCGGCTGTTGCATAAAAATTTTTCTGCTTTATGCTCTTGGCGTTTTGTAGAGTTTCTGTGAGCTAATATTCTCGCTACAAATTGTCTAGCTAGCTAAACATAGTCATACATGCGCTTGGGGACGCCCTGTGATTTCGGACGTCGGTGTATGTATGAAAATAGTATATGCTGTGGCAATGAGCGCGTGCTGCTTGGGCGACAGCTTGTATAGGGAATTAGTATTCCAAAAGTTTTGTGTTTGAAAATTTGCTCTATTTGTACATGAAGGTTTTGCATTAGAGCGTACAATGCAACGGCTACACTGCCGAATCGTACGCCTACAAAGATTATAGCTATACCGTAGTGTATTTAGTGATGGGCGACAGCAGGCGTTGAGCTATATTATTTAACGTTGGCGCATATTAATTTAATAATGAACGTATATAATACATATATACTTAAATATGACTAGATTGTAGTAGACCGTTCAAAATACTTGCATGTTGTTATTGGCGATTAGATTAAAAAGTTTCTGTAGTATTATAGTTCACGTTCTGTGCAGCAGTTAACGTATAATAGACCGTCGACGGCCAACCAAGACCCATAAATCCCTACCAACTGGTTTTGCTGCCGGCTCTTGGCTAAAATTTAAATTTTTGGCCTATCGTATTCATGTCAAGTTCCCCGTTTGATATAGGGTAATGCAACTTGGCGTTATCCTTTTGATTACCTAGGGTTTAGTACGAGGAATTAACTGTTATGTAGAATATCAATATCGTACGACTGCCTCATCTGGAAAAGTGATACCAATGGCTGTATTACTTATAGCTCGGCGTTCTTGG
Source organism: Trileptium ribeirensis (assembly GCA_030248225.1). Taxonomy (NCBI): domain Eukaryota; kingdom Metazoa; phylum Nematoda; class Enoplea; order Enoplida; family Thoracostomopsidae; genus Trileptium; species Trileptium ribeirensis. Next base: position 14,212 of record JASANE010002708.1, read on the forward strand.
TACATTTTCTTTTCTAAGATCAACGTCTGTTATAGGGTAACGAAACTTGACGTTATTTTTTCATTAATTAGGGTTTAGTACACGAGATTAACAGTTATGTAAAAAATAGATATCGTACGACTGCCGCATCTGGATAATTGATACCAATGGCTGTATTACTTTTAGCTCGGCGTTGTTGGTACCTTGTCTTTTCTAAGATCAATGTCCAGCGTTTCAACTGGTTATGTGTAATATATTTTTGTTAGTACTACAACTGTAGTTTATTGTCGTTTTATAATGTAATAAAAGTAAACCTGTCCTGTAAATGAAATTTTTATAATTGCTAAATAAAAATATTCCTAATTTTTGCTTTCATAATTCTGCACAGTTTAAAATCATATTTGCAAAATTATAATTCATGTACTTTTGATTTAAGCTAAGCTGACTGTATAGGTAAAAGAAATCAGTGTGTATATCTTGTTTTTACGGCCGAAAGTATTTATTGTTCAAGGCTAGAACCGTCCGATGTAATAGTGCATCTATCTTATTGAAAAAAATGGTTGTATATATAAATCACAATGTAGGAACTCGGGAGTCATGCGTAGTAAAAAGTTTCGGTTAAGGAAAGTTCTACTCTGCTTTCGGGTCTAGCTGTGTATTATTGAATTTGCACAAGTATAGCGAACTAATATAGACACTTCGATAGTATAGCGTAGTAGGTCTGTAAAGCTTTTGTTCAATACATAAAATTTACGTTACTGAGCTGAGTAGAAGCGAATGACGTCATCTGTCTTTGATAGTAAACGTCAAATCCAAAATATAACATCGTTGTATTGAATATTTGCAGAATTAGATTGTTCGCAAGTGTGTATCCCAAAGAAAATGATCGATGATTATCCAAAATAACATGCGCGAACCAGGTGATGCAATATATGTCAACTAAATGTGACCGTTGAAACTTTTAGTCTCTATTCATTATTTTAAATACATATGATCGGTTTACCGTATATATGAATGTGTATGCAACTTGCGTAATTTTCGTTCTTTGTAGAGGTGAGAATTTGAGCTTTCGGCTCGACTATAGAGCCGAGACGGGCCTGCCATGATGTCTTAAGATGCGTGTGGGGGCCGAGGCGAGCCCAGCTTTGCTGGAAAGATAGGGCCGGTTCTTATAACTCATTTCGAAAACAGCAAATTATTTTAAAATATAACTGATGTATAACAGTACAATTTATAGTGAGCCAGCAGCAAGAACATCCTAAATTACGCCGGCTCTTAAAAATATTAAAGCAACTATTATAGTTGTTTTGATGGTTTGTTTTTATATGATATGTTTTCTAACATTTTGAACTTCGGGAATCCCAAATTAGGAGCCAAAAGAGCCGAGAAGCTGACTGTCTTGTCATGGAAAAAGCCGAGTCGAACACGGTTCATGAAGGCGAACAAGAGCTTACAACTGTGGCTGTTTCTCACCTCCCGTTCTTTTGCTTGTATGATATTATATATATGTTTAGATCGTTATATATAGTTACATTAAAAAATTTGTGTCGTGAAGGCACATCGTGTGTAAAAATATCTCCCAAGACAAAAGCCATGCTCTTCGACTGTCGTTTGCCCTATCTTACGAAGAATTTGCCTAACATTGTTAGATCAATTGTTGCTGATATTTGCTAGCCAGATCAAATCATGACTAATATTTAGATCAAACGAAATGAATAAGTAATAAACTCAATTAATAGTTATAAATTTATTCATAGCTGAACTTTGAGAAAATCTGAGTATTGTTTGCATAGTTACAGACGACAGCAATATTATTTGAACGTTTTGAGATCCGGAAACTATATAGCCTCATATTTTATAGCTATTATAGAGATGTATTGGGATGAATTCACCTATGACAACGAAATATATTCATAAGTCTTGGTTGGCAATGTACGCTTTCAGCAATCTATGCCATAGCTTGCACGAGGTTACAAAAATATACATTATATATAATAATAAGTAGTTTATAGGTACACTCACGCCCCAAATTTAAACCAAACATCGCCATCATCATCAAGCCATAACAACAACATTACCTACGCGATTTGCACACAAAATTTGTAGTTTTTGCTCTCTTATTCAGCTGCTAAAAAGGTTACCGTATAGGTGTCGGGAATGCGGTTGCAGTAGCACAGGCCCCTTGTAACTGTGGAAATTTTCATGACGTCTCCTAACTCGCTAGCATGATATAGGTAGAAAATATTCGTCGTGATTCTGGTGTAAAAGTGGTCTGTTTTATCGCAGAACTTGCAAAGGGATCATGCATAGCAATTATATCACTATATGCCGATGGTTGGCTGAACTGAAAAGTAACAAACTTGCATATATATTCACCCGAGCCATAGCCGTTGTAACAAAACAACTGGTATAGCGCGGTAATCTAGCAACAGGATAATCTGTCCATTCGCAAAACTGTTATTGGTTTCTGCATTAGCACTTATTATTGTGTGTCCTGCTCGGAGTAGTTTCTGTCCCAATGTGTTAAGGATTCGTAGGTGATGGTTACCAACGCCTTTAACTAGCAGCTACATTTGGATATTTCCATCTGAGTTCGAAACTAGAGGGGTCATAACTACTTTTGCAGAAATAATTTTTGGTCACCTAAGGTAAACCCAATGGTAATAAGTATAAATTGATTGTTGGATAGGTAATACAATCGTAATTACATGATAGCCTATATATTTGAGTTACGAAAGATTGTCGTATATTTTTCTTGACCTGTTAACACCTTTCGCAGCTTTTACGATACTTGGCAAAGTCAAGCTGAGCAGTGTAAGATATATGCACGTTATGCTGTTCTCGATATATATATTTAGTAAGCTTATATTATGGTCCGTAAATGATCGTTAAGACAAGTGTAAATAAAATATATACTCGGGACCAAATAAGCTATAAGTTTTATTTGAAATTCATTAGATATAATCGAACAATTATTCTGGAACGTCGACAAACCTTAGACTGTTGGGACACTAAACACGTATTGTCGTATTTCCATTATATTTCAAGTGCAGCTCTCATGTCGGTATGTATATATGGGATAGGTTTTGAAACAAACAGCCATATATAATAGTATGGAATATATATACACAAATGGCCAATAGGTTTTCTTTTCTCGATATAGAGGCACTATAAATTGGTAAACAGATCCTCTTTCACAAAATACGTATGTATATATATAGTACACATTGGTATTAAGGGACACTAGTAACTTTTAGTAGTTTTAACCCTATTTTGGGGAAATAAGGGACAAACTATTAATGCAAATATATTTCACTATAGAAAAAATATAAACATCTGAGAGTTGGTACAAACAGAGCCTAGTATATACGCTTTCCAATAGTGCAAACTTTAGTGTTGTAGGTTTGATATTTATTTAGCTAGAGCGGTTTTAAATTGTATGTCTCTTAAATACGTACGGTGTCACTGAAGGTGTCCCTTAATTGCAATGTGTACTTGTATGTCCCTTAAATACGTACGGTGTCACTGAAGGTGTCCCTTAATTGCAATGTGTACTATACATATATATATATAAGAAACTCACTTATGAGTTCGTTTGAATACAATTATATATATATTTTTTGTTTACCTTTGTTGGGAGGGAAAATAATCAAGTGCCACGAAAGCTGTCACATCGGCATGTTTATGGAATTGCCTACGTAGGTATATTCGGCCCAGGTAACTCTGAGGGGCAATACGTTATATCGTTTGCAACAAGAACAGCTTAGAGCGGGGTTTCCGAGGGCCGCAGACCCCCGACTTAGGCTTATATACTGTATGTCTCGCAAGGGCCTAAAGATTGCATGGCGTGCATTACACTTTTCTAAACGAATATATATACTTATTTTGGCTCTTTTCCATTATCCCCCAGCCCACGTTTGCCCCGATAAAAGTATCTTAAGTTATAGCCAAAAACTGTTCAATTGCTGAGCCTCCCAGCCTACAATAGTTTTTGGCCATAACTTAATATCCCGTTAAAAATATCACCATTCGATTCAGCTCATCAAGCCGCGTCTACTGGTTTGTAAAAATCCAATTTTTAAGAAAAAATTTTTGGGTTCCCAATGAGGGACCCGAAAAAATCTATAATTTTAAAAATTCAATTTTTTGTTTGAAATGATCAGGGGAGGTCTCGAGGATCACAAAAATACCAAAATTTCCAGAATCTGACCATTTTTGGACAAACGCGGGCTGGGGGGATAATGGAAAAGAACCCGTATTTTAAGGTGGCAGTTTTACCAAAACTATAAAAGTAGTTCGTGAATCAATTGCAAACAACCAGTGCGGCTAATTTGCGTTTAGTGGTCATATTGTCCATTTTTTCATTTCTACATGAACGTAGCAACTACCCGTAAAACAAGCAATAGATCAGAGAACTTGACATATCGACTGTGAACCCGGCCCTCATAGGGCCATCTGTTTGTATTGTCCGTATATATATAGTAGGATTGCCTATTGAGGAATTCAGGAATTTTCACTCCTTTCATTAAAGAACACTGGATTTTTTTATTTCTACATGAACGTAGCAACTACCCGTAAAACAAGCAATAGATCAGAGAATGTAATATATCGACTGTGAGCCCGTCCCTCATAGCGTCATCCGTTTGTATTGTCCGTATGTAGTAGGATTGCCTATTGAGGAATTCAACAATTTTCACACCTTTCATTATTGCGCGTTTTTTTATTGTTAAAGGCTCTCAGTACTCGACACTAAAATGTGTTTTATTCACAGTCTATACTACTCAAGAAGTCCATATTTCTAGGATATAATTTTTAAAAATATTACAAAGCAAAATTTGCCAAAACGGTTCTAGCCCAACTCTGCATTTTACATTTTGGCAGCATTGCTGAATCATAGTCCGTTTAGACAAAAACGCCAGTTAAAATGAGCAAGATAAAGCTGACCGCGCGAGAGCTGTAGGTCATAGTTACAGTCTTGTACAATCACCAGCTTCAACTAAAATTCGCAAATTCTGCCTTCAGCTATGTTACGGTTTGTTTGCATAAAAGTGTACCCATGAAAAAATTTGTTTGCGGATCAGGGTACTTGCCAAGCTGGTAGACTGTTCGCTAGCTCTAGACACAATTTCACTATGTGGCCACCATACATACTAATAGGGTGGGTTCCTTTACTGAAGCGCTGGCTTTCCCTGACAGGTCGGTTGACCACTCTTCATGGCGCCACATGCGCCTAGCGCATAGGAGATGCACCGAAAATCTCCCGGCTGACCCCCGAGATGACTAAGGGCGACGTCCCTCCCCGCGTATCCGGCTCCCCCACGCTCCTAGAAAACCAAAAACCTAGGGGTTACACCCCTTGGTGGTTATCCACCGCCATCCCACTCCCGCACCTGTCTGTTTGCCTGTGATAGATACCCGCGGGCATGTATGGCATTTTTACCACGACGGGTCATAAACTAAAGGAATCGACAGTTGGATGGTAGACTTAAATTACATACTCTATTCCAGCATCATCTGAAGGTGGGCAGTTTAACACCAGTTAGTAAGTTTACACAATACTAAAAATATGAAGTACTTTCACTATTAATTCGAACCAAATAATTATACACACTCCTATCGATATAGCCACCGTGTGGTTTTCACATAACCCTGTCCGTTGGAAAGATTCACGTGCCGCTGCACTGTGTGGTTGCAAATTCGATGTGGCAACATTGCAGTTTTAGACCTTTTTCAGTAATTAAAGCATTGACAATCAACAACTGGATTCAAATTCCCATAAAACTGTGTTGCCTGCTATTTTTCAAAGAGGCTAACAAGAAAAAGCTAACACTAAAATTTTACTTTTTTCCGGAAAACGGATTTTTCAGGTCTGACTTTTTCCGGAAAAACCAACCCTGAATTATATACATATCAGAATAAATTTATATTTTTCAAGTTTTTGTACTTTCAGTATAAGCGCTGCTTCTAGGAACGAAAAAGCTATCGGTGCTACTTTTCAATTTTAAGGATAACACGTGCTAAAAGTTTGCAATAAGCATATATATATTTCTACTAAAAATTAAGCAGTAGACTAGGTTTTTATTAAGCATAAACTAATGTTAAATGTTAAGCATAAGCATTTTCTGTGTATATATACGCCGATATCGCTAGTACACATGGAGATATTTTGACCCATCAGTGAAAACAAATTGGCCATCTGTTGTTAAGTAATGACAATTAAAAGCAACATCGCAGGCCTAAGATAAGTTGATAATTTTTCCATACCTACACTATAGGACACAAACGTAATTGTATTTATCATCTATTCACGTTTTCACGAAACCTGGATACATTAATCCTTTCATGCCCACTAGGTTCAAATGGACCCAAGGCACATTGTGAGTCGTTGTGTTTAGTGAGGATGTCGTACGTTTGAACATGCGTTGCTATTCGCTGATGCTGTGAGGTTCCAAGGAACCGAGCAACAGTTCACAGATAGCTCAGTGGTTTGCGTGCACAAGTTTCACCGGTTCCTGGTTCGATCCCTGGCGCAGACTTGAATTTGTCAAACATGTTACGATACACATATTAATTCGGGCATGAAAGGGTTAAAGGTGAGAAGGAAACATATTTCTAGCTGGGATATTCCTGAACCATGTCCGACTCTGTTCTGCTATGACAGACACATCTTCGGCTCGGGTTATTATGAACAATCTGCTCTGTACTTCCAATGGAAAAACCAGGCTCGGCTGCTAAAAAAGCTACGATTTCATAATATTACTGAGAACGTAATATATATGTACGCACCAAAGGATCTATAAATAATTACACCTTTTAAGAGTAGAGCCAAAGTAAATATCGGTTGTTCTTGCTGTTGGCTAAATTTTGCACTATACCAGCTGTTATAATTAAGTTTCTGTTTTTAAAAAAGATTTTAAAGAGCCGACTGCTGCTTTTGAAAACACGCTACGCTCGTTTCTCACATACATATCTCTGGCTTCGCTCTCCAGACGTTACTGCAAGCCCTAGAGCGAAGCCAAGCCAGATCTAGCCTAGATCCTAAGTTCTCACCTTTAACGTATATATGTGTTGTCCTTTGATCTGTGCCAACAACGCAACGCATTATTATCATCAAGAAACGATGATCACAGACTCTTGATAATGCTTTGACATGCAAACCATGACAATATAATTTTGCTCAAAGGCATAGAAAATTAAAGAAAATATACCCACCTACGAATGTTTGCTAAATAGATGTAGAGCATTTATATGTATATATTTTTCTTACATAGTTACCAACAGTTTTCTGTAATACTCACTGCACACGGCTACGCAAGAACTGCAGTGCTCGTTACAGTGCAGATGTTGCATTGTAATGACGATGTTACAATATTTATAGATACAAAATTTACGGTAATCCTAGCCAGACTGAGCTATATGTGTAATGTGTAGAACTGTCACAAAATTAAATTGCTCAGCAGGACACATCTACAACACTATATAATCATATACATATATCCTGGTTAAACATGTTTTAATTAATAAAAGATACAGTTGTGGTCGTTAATGTTTTACGCGTGAAACAAATTTTTATTCTCCAAACACATATATACACTCTAACAAAACTAACAGGATAGTAAAATGTTTATTGCGCATAGGGACCGTTCATATGTACAAAAACAGTCTGGAATCAAATAGCTGCAAAAAAAACTGACTTTTAGACGGAATTAATTTATTTACACTGTCTCACACACGCTTGCGGGCTTACTGCTTATATACTTAATTTAATAAAATATATAAATTCCGGAAACAGGCTGCAAACCCTGAATTCCTGAATATAAAATGAAAATATTTACATTGATATGCGTTGTTTTATTGTTGGCGAGACATATGCAGCTTTTCACAGAAAAATGTGTGCCAAAACCGGGAGTCTTACACATACATTCTGAAGGGCACATTAAATAAAATACAAGATTAAAAATTACAGTTTTAATAAATATTAACAAATTAGATTACATAGCAAAGTGTTTGGAAGATTTAATTTCTAAATTAAACGGCGAAATTTTGCTACAATTCTAACCATTCAGGAACCTATCGAGGGATCTGCTTTAATTTTTTCTATAACCAGTTTGAGATTGAGATCAAATAATGCCAGCGATGGTTGTTCAATGTTGTTTTGAGTTCGTCGCATGAAATACTTTTGTAGCTGCTTTGTTATTCCTTCGATTCGGGAGGAGGTTACTTAGTGAACAGAACAACAGCTCCTAGATAGCGTAGTGGTGTGCGTATATATGCCGCTATCACCCGTACAATGGGGGTTCGATTCGTGGAGCCGGCGTGAGTTTGTCGAACTTTCTACGGTACACAATTTAATTTGGCCGTTAATGGGTTAAAAGCCTACCTGTCTCTGAATAAAATTATTTACATATATCTATCTCCACATCTCCAATGCAATTTTGTGGACTAACACAGTCTGTTAGGCTAAGATCGGCACTTATTTACTTATTTTGTAACCGTTTGGTACTGGGTCGTAAATGAAACGATTAAGCTCGAATTGTTGCAGATTATGACTTCATATGGCTTGCCTGTGGAAATATATTATATCGCTATGAGAAGCGGTTGTACTAATATTTTAGGTCAAATTCTAAGTAAGTTTTAATTTACATTTAACAGAGTACCACTTTTAAAGGCTAATTCAATTTCGCTAAAATGTGCATAAGTCATAAATATGTTGGTTACAAGATGCAAAGCTCCTCTTTTACAAGAGGGAACTTGATTAAAACTGTTGTTTTCGGATTAATTAAACTCATATACAACTGACATCGTCAACGTTTTTATGTGGACCAGTAAAAGAACGTAATTAAAAAATTTTAAAACATTAAAGCCATGTTTTGGTATAACATTAGGGTAACTAAAAGTAAAATTAAATGTTAATAACCTAGCGGTCTCAGAGCTGCATGTCTAGTATCCGGCAAGCTTCTGAAATGAACACTTGCTACACTAACTCCAGAGCAGCTACCACAGAAATTTATTATCTTATGCGAACACAAATTTATTCCACAAAGCATTATGATTATATGGCTAAGTTATTACAAAGTCTACGGTTCAAAAATTATTTAAAGCATTTATAGATATATACGTGTTGCAATTTTAGTTACAAATATTAACATATTATAAAATTGAGTGAGAATGGATGTACTAAAATATTTATGCGCATGTTCTGTAGTCAAAATCATATAAGTCCAGTCAGATTTATGCGGCAGATTATCTTCATCAAATTTTGAACAACATCTCTGACACACGGGATGGTATCGAGAAAGCTAGGTAAACTAAAATGCCATAGTTCTGCAAAAAACTCGGCTCATGAAACATTATCACTTCTTCCGCAGATAGGCTCCTGGATTCAATTCTTGCCAAGCGACAATTTGTTGCCGGGTCGACTCGACTAGTTTTGCTTCCAATTCTTGCTCTTCGTCTTCCGTCACCGGTCTAAACTCAGACTCGGCAACCGTCGAATATCGTTTTGTCGCTGACACAATTTCAAATGGCTTATCTTTCATAAGCTGGTATTTAATTCCGACGTTCGTAAATCCAAACGCTTCAAGAGCCGAAAGGTAAAGAAGTATGTCTAGATTATGAACAAATTCCGCGCCGCCGTTAGCAACAATTTGTTTCATTCCGTCCAAATACAATGTACCAATCAAGCGTCCACCCGGTTTTAGCGTTCGGCGAATTTCTTTGAGCGTCAACAAAAGATCGGGCCAAAAATGCATTGAATTACAATGAAATGCTGCGTCGAAAAAATTATCGACAAACGGCATATGTGTTAAGCGGCATTGATGTATTTCAACGGTGCCTAGTTTATCGATTGCCATTGCATTAAGTTTTGTGGCACGTTCTACGTTCAGTAAATATTCATCGACCCCTTAAAAATGAATGAACATGGAAATTCCTACAACTATGAAATTATTGACTGCATAAAATATTGTTAGTTTCATCAAAAGATAAAATTTAGTCATCTTATCTTACCATATTAATACAAATTAAAAATAGAAGGTATTTACATTTTTGAGAATTATTGTTGGAACTGATACTGATCATAATCGATGACTGACTTCAAGTTGTTTGTAATGGTTTTAACTAAACAGGGTGTTCCAATAAGTAACACCCCAGCAATCCAAATAATAAACATACCTAAAAACGTTTTGGTATGAACGTACTCTTGTATATACTTAGGTGTTTGATGAGCAACAGTTCCCCTAAATTGCGAACCTGGGTGCCTCCAAGATCAATGCATTCTTTCAGCGAAAACGCACTGTTCGGCGGACTTTTCGAATCATGTCAGGCTCCTGAAGTTAGAGCTCCTCCACTATAACCTCTTTCAGTCAAAACAATGTTTGTGGTTTGCGTTTATATACCTTCTCCTTCAATAATACCTACAGAACAAAATCAGGAGAACTAACAAGCCATTCGACAGGGCCTCGGGGCCACAGTCGCTGGCCAGGGATCATCGTCGAGATTTGTAGCCCTTTTTCATAAAATTCAACCCTGGGATTATAGCAGTCCTCATTCAGAGCTAACGTTGGTCTAAAAGGTTTTAGACCAAGACTTTAAACAATTCGGAAAACAGTCGATTTGATGATGCCGGTTTCATTAGCACAACGGCCAACTGATTTTATCAGATTATTGTCACAATTATAGGAAATGTCAGCTGTCGCAGCATTACCAGATGCCGTCAGTGGTCTCCCTGTTCGAGGAAAATCAGCTACGGAACCTATTAGATCAAACCTTTTATAAATTGATACAATAGTTTTGTGATATGGGCGCTCTGGGGACCGATAGTCGCACAACTTCAGGGCTATTTTGGTTAAGTAAAGTCAGCATTACTGAAATTATTCCATCAGCCAAATTAAGCCGAGCATCAGATTTTTTGTTAATACGTAGATAATTATAATATGTTCGGTTATAATTCCTGAAACTATGAGGATTGTAAGTATCTTGTTAGTGTCACCAACAGTTTGAAGTTGGGGCGTTACTTATGGGGCACCCTATATTAAGCATTATCGTCTTTATGGAGACATGTTGAAATCGATATATGTGCACAGTGGAGTTATATATATTCATACGAAACTTCACGTAGGTACGCACAACCAAGAGCCTCAGTGTTCGAGAGATCTTAACACTATCTGAACTGTAAACTTTTGCGGGACAATTATGAACAACAATTTTATAAACCATAAAATAACGCTTAGGAATACAGCCACTTGTTAACTTCTGAACGCCTGTGTGTTTCAGTTAATGTAGTTTTGTTTTATTTTTAAGGCAGAGTAAAGTTTAAAAAATTAATGCAAGTAGATAGAAAATGAGGGTTTTACCCCCCCCCCCCTCCCGGAGGAGTTTCCATACAAATTTTGTGTGATTACGAAATCGAAGCGGGGAGCCATGATTAGTCATCATAGGTATGTTAGCTATGTACATAATGTATATAAATATGTGTATGTGTATATTATATAGATTTATAACATATATTGCACACATACATACATGTATGTATCTCCTATATGCTACACACCTACTGTTTGTGTATATATGTATTGACATACATGTCTACTTCACATATATATATAAATACATACACATATATAGCTTTAATTTTCGTTGATTTGATAAGCTGAAAATAATCTCTTTTAAAATTCTTTTAATAAAACAGAAACGCTACGTCAACTCAACCTCATTTAATATGCATAAAACTCAG
>JASANE010002709.1:0-63951 GCA_030248225.1 Trileptium ribeirensis
TGAAATGGTATAATACTCTCGGACTGACGAGCTCAACAAAATTGAGTAATCAGCATTTATACGAACGTTGTGTAATGGTTAAACTAAATATTGTTAAATATAGGACACGTCGCAAAATATTGCTTAAACAGTTCGAAAGGAAACGGTCTCCGCGAAGCATCTAGCAATTTACCTATATCAGCTTCGGGTCGCACCAGCTGATCATATAGCAGCGAGATTGCATTGCTTGTCCGGCCTTCGAGTCCGTCGGCAAGATCAAGCTAAAACGTTAAAAAAGGAACCCAACAATCAACCGTCAAAGCATCTAGCAATTTACCTATATCAGCTTCGGGTCGCACCAGCTGATCATATAGCAGCGAGATTGCATTGCTTGTCCGGCCTTCGAGTCCGTCGGCAAGATCAAGCTAAAACGTTAAAAAACGAACCCAACAATCAACCGTCAAAGCATCTAGCAATTTACCTATATCAGCTTCGGGTCGCACCAGTTGATCATATAGCAGCGAGATTGCATTGCTTGTCCGGCCGTCGAGTCCGTCGGCAAGATCAAGCTAAAACGTTAAAAAAGGAACCCAACAATCAACCGTCAAAGCATCTAGCAATTTACCTATATCAGCTTCGGGTCGCACCAGCTGATCATATAGCAGCGAGATTGCATTGCTTGTCCGGCCTTCGAGTCCGTCGGCAAGATCAAGCTAAAACGTTAAAAAAGGAACCCAACAATCAACCGTCAAAGCATCTAGCAATTTACCTATATCAGCTTCGGGTCGCACCAGCTGATCATATAGCAGCGAGATTGCATTGCTTGTCCGGCCTTCGAGTCCTTCGGCAAGATCAAGCTAAAACATCAAAAAGAAACCCAACAATCAAAGAATGTTCGGCAAGTATAATCAGTTAATGTTCATTTGTAGATACTGCATTGGATTGAAAGATTTTAACCCTACCTGATCAGACGAGCCCGGATCCCGATATGGGACGATATTAACCCGATTGCAGGCTATCAATAATTGTTGGTAACACTGTTCGAAACTAGGCGATGTAAAAGTCCTCTGTCAACACTTTCTCGGGCAGTGTTTAGGCTATCTGACGGCATATTGCTACCCAACACCCATAAGCCCAACCAGTCATACCAAATGGAAGGATAGAAGTCGCTTTATACGTCGCATCCGACGACACCTGTTAGGGAGACTAAGTGGAACTCGAACCGACGCGGCTCGAAACCCGTCAAATTTCAACCCTTACCGAACCTATCCCTCCTCTAATGTCTCTATTCATGTACGAGGGTACATTGCAAAATTCACCTGAGTTAATTATTTTAATTCAGGTTGAATTGTATCGTTTCAGACGACAGAAATCGGATCGCACCGTTTCACAGTGAGTTCGATTAACTTAAAGTACTAAGTTAAAACGTAACTTAGGCTTAAGTTACAATTCTAACTCAGACTGAGTTATTCAACAACCAATACTGCATTAGGAAAATCTTACTCAGGAACTCTGAGTTTGAAAACTAACTAAGTAAGAGTAAGTTTTTTCGAACCCAAGAATGCTGAGTTAGATTTTGCATTTAAAGTGCCTAACTCAGCAATTTCAAATTCATGTCTGAGTTAGGATACATAACTCAAGATCCCGAGTTCGTTATCAAACTCAGCCTGAATTAGTTTGAACTCAGAGGGGCTTAACCCAGATTCCTAACGAAAATCTATATAATCCAAATTTGTAGTGTGTCAAAAATTATGTGTTGAAAAATTCATGCCAAATAAAGTTTTCCTGATTTTTCGATTACTTGACTGGTTGGATTTTAATTAATTTATTGCAATAAATTAGACAGTGGTATGCTTCAACGCATAAGTAAGTGAAGAAAAAATACACGGCAAAACTGCGGCAAGTTCTAGCTGCTTCGAATATATAGTTCCATAAGGAATAATGTTGTTTCTGATGTTTGTATGCGGTTAGCATACTGTAAATGTAACAAGACCTGAATACATGCTCATGCGAGGCCTCAGCGGTGCTGAAAAAAGCTGTCGACCCCCCACCATGGTCCCATTTTTGCTAATGTCACCACCCCTTTGCCAATTTTCGCTAAAATTTTTCGCACGCCTTAGACGAGGATTCCAGTCCAGCAGGGTGGGTAGGATGCTACCCTCGGGGTGAAGGTAGTCCTGGGCCTCGGGAGGAAAATCTGAGGCCTCAGGGGTAGCCCCCTGCTCCAGCATGTGTTGTGGATGCATATATATGGAAATATGTTGTAACGCACCTATGTATCAACTGCATTTGTGCAAGAAATAAGCATACATTATAACCATAACACAATACCGCAGCTTAGCTGGAGCCACGGACGACCTCCAGCAACCTTAGCACTCCGTGTCCTCTGCGTTCGCGCCGGCGGCTAGGCGGAAGCTATGTACGAAAGCAAGCTTGTGAATTCATTTAAATTGGGATATTTATGTAGTTGGCATAAAACTTCGTCTCAGTTAAAACTAAAGCAGCTACAAATCTTTCGAACCACACTTTTTATCAAGTAAAGCTCAAGGCTTCGACGTCCGATCCCTGATGCTCGAAGCTGAGGCACACTCGATGTATTGAATCATTGCAATTGCCAGTAACATTGGATTCCGGTAAAATTGCGGCAGGTGAGTAAGGGACCTCGCAGCGATCCATGCTAGATACCTATTTAGATAGATACAAATACCTACACCGTAGGCCACTACGTTTGATCTTCCCACCTTTTCTTAGTTTACACTGAGAATCGATGAGCTATTCCCACAGCACCCGTAACACACTGTATTAAATACTGAATTGTGAATAGCAGCGCTTTCACCGCAGCGATCCTTGCCCAAATGCACACTAGATGGATACAAATACCCTACACCCTAGGCCACGACGCTTGATCTTTCCAACTTTTCTTAGTTTACACCGTGAATTGATGAGCTATCCCTGCGATAGTTTTAACAAACACTCTTATTAAACTCTAACCAAGTCGGCTTCGAAAATGGATCGATCCGCGCCAAGAGCTTCGAGCTTCCGATGTAGACCATAAATTGGATGCGGATGCTTCGGATTGTAATACGGACGCCATCCAGACAAAAATGTCGATAGTGAAATGGCGTTTGGTCCATTGCCTAAAATAAATATAATCTTATAAAAATATTATCATAAAATGATTATATCTTAAACTGCGATGCGAATATAGCACTTGACTTAACACATTAATACTGGGACTGAATGGGAGATTCGGTCGAACCATAAATTCGTATCAAAAGAAGTTATGGATCATCATTACCAGCGTTTTCCAGGATTTTAAAAACGGGTTCAGTCCTAGTCCCATCGGCAAAAACGTGGGTCTAGGAGTAAACTGATTTTTTGCATTTTGTACTTTCACAGTTACGTAGTAGTAGTAACGGAAAATGGGTCATATACTGTTCCGTCAGTTTAGCAAAATTCAGGTATCTATATTTTTGGGTATATATAATGCGCAAATTTTTTGTCCATATTTTTTACCTTCACATTACTACATTTCCGGCGTCACTTGTTTCAACGATATGACGAAGATTCAAAAATAATTTGGGTGAATGAATTATGGGGTGTAAAATCCCAAGACCTTTGTATAAAACACTGTTCGTCGCAGGATCATAAGCAACAAGATAATACAATCCAATTTTTATGAAACAGACCACCGAACACGGGAGGGGGGTAATGTTGTTACGGCATGGGTCATTATAGCCATTGCTAGTTCCTGAGTTTAAAATACCACCGAGATTATTTTGGGTAAATCACTCAACGCATCAAAATAACCCAAAAAACACCAACATTGGGAATACTAGTGTAAAACATATTAACAAAGTCACTAATGAAGAAGATTTAAGGATTCACAGATAAGATTTAAGGAATCACAGATAAAAACCTTTGTATTTACTGAGGAATCTAAAGGGTCCTTTCTAAAGGTTAAACTTTTTGCTCAAATTTTGAGCTCAATATTTAATCAAATTTTGATTAAAATTTTACTATAATTTGTAATTAAAAACACAATGTTTTGACATTTTGGGCTCAAATTTTTAATTCAAAAATTTTCAAAATAGGTTCTTATTTCCTGGTTGGCTAATGCAACGTGCTAAGAAAGTCCTAACTGTGTTCACGCGCTCAAATTCAGCAAAATGAATACAAAATTTAATCAAAATGTGAGCTAAAAATTTAATTTAAGTTTGAGCTCAAAATTAGAGAAGAAGTTTGAGGTATGAGCGCACCTGTCAAATTTTGAGCTCAAATTTTGATCAATATCTGAAAGCATTTTGTGTTTTTCTGTGAATTCGAGAGTGTGAACACTGTTCAAATTTGGAACTATATTGGCTTAGCCAATTAGGGTAATAGAATATAGCTTTAAAATTTTTGAGATCATAAGTTGAGCTCAAATTTTGAAGCAAAGTTGTTTGCCATATTTTTTTGTTACAAATTACATTCCAATTCTAATCAAAAAGCTAATTCCATAAATTAACTACGTACACGCGCCGCAAATCCATGGCTTTATTAAGATATTATTGTGTATGTTATATATAATTCCATATATCTTATTTTGAGCATGGCCTTTATGAAAAAGTCCTATTCAAGAACCCTGCCTCGATTTACGTTTTGGAACACGTCCCAGATGGACATTCATATTCCGCTTCATATCTCCCAATAGTCACATCGATTCAAATTTATTTTACCCTCATAATAGGTAAGTTTTGTTATCATAGTTAGAACGTGAGATTAGTTGCTGCTTGAATACAATTTTGAGTCCACATGATATTATCTATTTTTTGTTTTTGTTTTAAATATTGTAAACAAATTTTTCGGAACAAAATTCGCGGCTCCTTAAAGTGTTAACAAAGCCCACAAAAATGTGTTCCCTAATGCAATATGGATTTTCATAGAAAGGCGCAAATTGAAATTTTAAGGCATAATTTGGAAGTTTTGCAATTAGCATGTTCATTCTTTTATCGAAATAATGCAGATTAAGGCAAGATAGCTAGAAAATTCTCTATGGGATGATATAAAATTTAACGCGGCTTGATTTGTTCGTTCGCCCAAAATCATTGAAGAAACCATCGGCTGTTCCTTAATGGTAAGCGACTAAAATGGGTGTTCATAAATGGGCGTGCTGACTAAATCTAACGCGGCTCGATTTGTTTGTTCGCCCAAAATCATCGAAGAAACCATCGGCTGTTCCTTAATGGTAAACGACTAAAATGGGTGTTCATAAATGGGCGTGCTGACTAAATCTAACGCGGCTTGATTTGTTTGTTCGCCCAAAATCATCGAAGAAACCATCGGCTGTTCCTTAATGGTAAGCGACTAAAATGGGTGTTCATAAATGGGCGTGCTGACTAAATCTAACGCGGCTCGATTTGTTTGTTCGCCCAAAATCATCGAAGAAAGCATCGGCTGTTCCTTAATGGTAAGCGACTAAAATGGGTGTTCATAAATGGGCGTGCTGACTAAATCTAACGCGGCTCGATTTGTTTGTTCGCCCAAAATCATCGAAGAAACCATCGGCTGTTCCTTAATGGTAAGCGACTAAAATGGGTGTTCATAAATGGGCGTGCTGACTAAATCTAACGCGGCTTGATTTGTTTGTTCGCCCAAAATCATCGAAGAAACCATCGGCTGTTCCTTAATGGTAAGCGACTAAAATGGGTGTTCATAAATGGGCGTGCTGACTAAATCTAACGCGGCTTGATTTGTTTGGTCGCCCAAAATCATCGAAGAAACCATCGGCTGTTCCTTAATGGTAAGCGACTAAAATGGGTGTTCATAAATGGGCGTGCTGACTAAATCTAACGCGGCTTGATTTGTTTGTTCGCCCAAAATCATCGAAGAAAGCATCGGCTGTTCCTTAATGGTAAGCGACTAAAATGGGTGTTCATAAGTGGGCGTGCTGACTAAATCTAACGCGGCTTGATTTGTTTGTTCGCCCAAAATCATCGAAGAAACCATCGGCTGTTCCTTAATGGTAAGCGACTAAAATGGGTGTTCATAAATGGGCGTGCTGACTAAATCTAACGCGGCTTGATTTGTTTGTTCGCCCAAAATCATCGAAGAAACCATCGGCTGTTCCTTAATGGTAAGCGACTAAAATGGGTGTTCATAAGTGGGCGTGCTGACTAAATCTAACGCGGCTTGATTTGTTTGTTCGCCCAAAATCATCGAAGAAACCATCGGCTGTTCCTCAATGGTAAGCGACTAAAATGGGTGTTCATAAGCTGGCGTGCTGACTAAATCTAACGCGGCTTGATTTGTTTGTTCGCCCAAAATCCTCTAAGAAACCATCGGCTGCTCCTTAATTGAGCGGAGCGTTTTTATTTTCTGTCTGGGAGCAAAAAAGTCGATGTCCGTCTTTCATGGATCTCAAGAACCATTGAACCTATTTCAAAAAACTTTTTTTGTTTGAAAGCTTATCATGTGAGGGTGTGCACCTGATATTTTAGAAGTTTGGCAACTTGCCAATTTTATCATTAATTAAGCTAATTAGCTAATTAACACCCTAATTAAGCTCATAACAGCTAAATTATTGGTCGTAGAGTCGTTTTAACGGCATATACCCTGGGGTTTTCAGGTTTTCAAAATTATTTTCAGACTCCTTGTCCTATGATTTCATTGCTGTGCTTCGATTGCCATTAATCACCATGCTGTATAAGCCACGTGACTTCCTTTGTCTTGCTTTTCGTTCGAACGGAATAAAACTATTCTTTCATTTACTCATTGTTGTCTACGTAATAATATATTCCCAAGACATTGAGTACGTTCATATTAGCAATGCCGTCGCTCTGCTCAAAAAAATATAGTTCCACTAAGACTGGTGGTAAGCGACTAAAATGGGTGTTCATAAATAGGCGTGCTGACTATATATGCTTTGTATAAAATAAAAATGTATGTGTCATACATGCTCATAGGGAAGTAGGAATTATCCCCTTGAGGCTCAGCCGCCACTCGGGACTTCACCGATCTCCCTGACATGTATCGTTAACCCCGAGCGCCCCCTCGCAACGCCCGCTGCATCCCCACCGGGCGCCAAGGCCGCCCGCAAAATTTTGGTTTTGACAAAATAAGCTAAATTTTGGAAAAAATTGAGCAAAAATAGCAAAAAAATTAGCAGAAAATTGGCAAAAATCAGGCGAAAATTTGGCAAAAATTAAGTAAATTTCTGAGCCACAAAAAACTTGGAAAATGTATGCCGCCTTCCGACCACCGGTTCACCGCTTCCCTGCGAGAAGTTCGACGGACCCCTGCTGTCTCACCTGGTACTTCGGACCTTGAGCATATATTGTATAGTAGGTATATCGGTGTGTATGCGTGCGGTTCAATAGCGATACTGACTTACCAATTATCACAGTATCGGTACAATATATTCTCTCATCTTCAGTCATTCCTCCAATGTTCATTCCATCATTATCATTATTTTTATTATTATATTTTGTGTGACACTTTGTTGGCAGTCCAATTTTGGGGCCCGCAAGAAAAATCGGCCTCAGGGCCCCATTAGGTCATGATCCGCCTCTGCCCACATTGTTATACATTTGTTTGCACGTTGTTTCAGCACAACTAAAACCGAAAGCATAGCTTCAATTGAACGTGCGTTAATACATGTGGATATATAAGATGGTGAGTTTAGACCTTTACATTTGAGAACATTTCGACACCCATGTTCATTATAGGTAGAAAACAAAACAAGTGTCTTGTGTTGATTAGTAGAATTTACTAAAAATATGCCTTGATATCAAATAGAAACAAGGATTGCGGATCAAATTCCTAGCTCGACGAAACTGGGCGCAGCGGATACAGCATAGTGTCTAATTTAACGTCGATGTTCGATAGTGACTTATGCACTTTACTAATTTTAATAGTTTACAGTACAATCAAAAACTTGATTTCTTTTGAGGTAGAAGGCACAGCTTCCGCTTGCTTACTATTTGCGTGTCTACAAGCCTATGCAGACGATTTCAGCGGAAGCTTTATGGAATAAATGGCATACATACTACGCATTAGCAGTTTATATGTTGTGAAATATTTTTGGCTGTTTGGCGATGGGATGACAATGCATTGCATCCTTGAAACTCAATGAGATTGTTTAACACGATAGGATTTCTATGATTAAATTGAATGTGTAACTGCACTACGAGCACTAAACTTATTGGCAAACTAGCCAAACCACACACTCAGAGAGTGGCCTGATCATCTCATGATCCTAGTATGTTTATATGGGACCGAATAAATAGTGTTAACGAAATATTCCTAAGGTACCTGCCTGTCCTTGCCCACAGACAAAATCGCTGCGCTCTGAAACTGGTAAAAGTTTTTACAGCAGCCAGTAGTGAATTTCAAAATGCGCTAATACACACACGCTGACAACTTTATGTATAATCTGTGTCAAATGATTTAACGATACAGGTCAAAACCGCAATGGCAGGTTGTTGGTCGTGATATACTGTGCTATCAAAGGAAAGACGTGCTTTGAAACACAGTTAAATAGAACACAGGTGTAACTTTTATTTCATTAGGTATATTCGATTTGTTGAGCTTCATCGAATTCTCTGGTGAACCATTGGTCTATATCGTACACAAAATACCGGCCTACACCGGTTCAGTTGCATCATTAGTACATTGTCCCTGAGCCGATCTTTAGAGTACATTGCATATAAAGTTCCTGTCTTGTCTTTCGTACTTTTTAAAAAACGTTCATTTGAATGAGAACGGATGCCTCACTTTAAAAACTAATACTTCTTCGCCATTCTATAAATTCCGCGTTTTTTAACTTGTTTTTTTTACTTGCGAAAATCAATTTAACGCACAAGTAATAATGTAGTTACACGGAGTTCCTACAACAATGTTTGATGTTTTAAAATATCTTCGCTTATACAAGTTTTCACAGCAGGGTGCCCAATTTTACATATAGTCACGTCTCGTACAAAGATGTGAAAATTCTATTTGTCGCTATTTGTCAAGTTTTTTTCGGGTTTAGACAAGTAACCATCGTTTATCATAGGTAACTTTTGGAAAAATTAGTATTGTTCGCAGTGTATAGCAGAATTCGTCTCGAATATCAGGCTCCTGGCAATTTGATATTTATTATCCGTTAATGCTGTCGCAATCGCTGCAAAGTATATATTATATAAGTCAATTGCAAAAGCGCAGATCCCGGGGACGGTGAGGGCGGGGTCATGCATCCCCCAAAATTTAGGTAAACTGGAATCAAAACCAAGGTTTAAGGTTGCCAAGAGCCAAAATTTCAATTTCGCATCCCCAAGACCTTTTCGTTCCGCATACTTTAGAATGGATCAGCCCCAACGGGAAATTGTATCATACAAAACCAACAGCGCAATTTTTGACGTGCAGAAGCACTTGTTTCACATCACAAAATGTGGTGAAAAATGGACCGTTAAGCAGTATGTAACACTCAAAACCACATGTCACGCCAAGCGATAAACTGGGACAAACCAGGCACTAAATTGTTTGTATCAAGATTATGTTTGCATCATGAATATGGAAACAGGTGTGTAACCTGAAATTTTTATATAGGCATGCGCGCACCAACAGAGCGCTTAAACGACTGCAAAACTAAAAATCTTTGAAGCTCTTAACTGCTCGGACAACCAACCGAAACTGGGGGTAGTCGTTTGCGTACCCACAGTTTCAATGGCGAAGCACATTATGAGAAAATGCCTTGTTTAGCTTGCAATGCTTATTTGTTAGTTGTAAAATGTTTACTCTTTAACGTCTGTAGTTGTCGCACAAGTATGTAATAAAACCTTAAGCAAGCAATGGAACGCGGTCACGGGGTCAGTTGGGGTCACATTTCTCACAAGATCAATAGACTGACCCCGTGACCCTGGATAAAAAATTATTCGGTGAAATTACAAACTTTTTTCATTACTTCCTCTACTCAGCGATCTCTCTTTTTCCATATAACCATTTATTTTTACCATACAACTTTTAAAATTTTTTGGTGTGGAATGATCACGGGACGTTATGAGGATCACAAAAACGCAAAATTTATAAAATCGGCTCTCCTTAGCCAAATGACATATTGAGTTCCAACATCCAAAGCCAATTAAAACTATCTTAAAAGAGGAGGTACATTGCAACTTTGGAGAGCCCTGTCTATAATGTTATATTCCATTATAGCAAACCTGTGCGACGAAGAAACATTAATAGCACGACTGTACCTACTGCGAAACAACTGGGATAAGAAGAGATGTGAAGACATTCCTCTTCTAATTCGGGTATTAAAATGTGAACTTGTCAAAGCAGTGGATCAAAAAATGTGGACTAGCATTAAGGGAATTCCTTTTGCTGCAACGTACCTCGACAAGATCCTCTGCGCTTTTCGTAACTGTTATTCTACCGAGGACCAAAAGGAATTTGCAGCGCAAGCAGTTCAATGCGTAAAAGAATTCGTCTATCCTGTTGAATCTCATAAAACCAAAGAAAATCCTGATGATATAAAACTATTAATCAGGAACCACAGGGTAATGTTTCTAGCAGCTCTAAAACTACAGATCTGCTCGAAAGCTTTCGCCAGCAACCTGCAGTTAAAAGGGTCAAACTGGCGCGCGGTGCTGATAATGAGACCACTGAAGAATTTAAAGTGGAACTAGAAGCTGGATTGCGACATTACAACAACTTAACAGAACTTGATGTTTACAGCGATTCACCGTTTAATCCGCTGGCTTGGTGTGGGAAACGACAATTTCTCTTGCCCATTCTGTCTCTGGCTGCAAATATTAGTTATTCCCGCATCCTGATCACAGTCGAAAAGAAATTTTTGAGCAGCTGCAAAAATATCTAGAAAAGAGCGAGCTCGGTTTAATCCTACAACGATGGAAGCCAAGTCATTCTGCACCATGACTTGGTTAAGAAGCAATAAACGATATCGCCTGACCGGGCGGCTGGTTGGGGAGAGGGATGTAAGCTAAGAAGAGGGTCATATCCTCAACGTGTATCGCGGAAACAGCTGCGTGCTGTCTAAGGACCCACAAATATGTTTCAACAGCAAGTCGAACGCATAATTATATATATGTATATATATGTGTATGCATACGTATATCTTTATCATCAACGATGTCACGGGGTCAGGGGGCCTCTGAGATGTGACCCCGTTCCATTGCTGGCTTGAGCTACGCGACATCTCAATTTTGTAAGGAGATTTGTTATTCGCTCGCTTTCTGATGATCGAGTTAAGAACAACACTTCTCATGTTACGAAACTTTCTTGCGCACGGCGCCTGAAAATCAGCAATCAGTACTCTCTGTGGTAATGGCTTTTAGTGAAATAAAACGTAGTATAGAAAGTAACAACATAATTACGGTAAATTCTCAAATAATAAATATTTTATTTCAAAGCGCGAGCTTACTGTTTATTTTCATAAGATATATTTAAACATTTTAGTAGTATTATTAAAATCATCAAAACAACTGCGTGCTTACAATGACTTGATCATTTATAACAGCGCAGAACTTTTTCGTTGAACGCAAGGAAGTGGCGTTCGGTCAATTTCCAGAAACAACGCCAAAATTTTCTGCCAATATTGGAATTCAGCTGAATTTGCAGCCAACAGTTCTGTTAGTTTGCGTATTATCCGTAAAAATTTTCAAAATATATAGTACAGGTGTTTTAGGCATAATGTCAATGACAAATATGGAATTTAAAAATTGCAATTCCGGAAATAAGTCTGCCTAGATTACACAGAACAATCCTTAAAATCAATCATAAAAACGAGAGTTACAGAACTGATCGACCGAAACTGCAGCTTCAAACACATTTCTCTTCTTATGAAGAACTGTGCTGTGAGGATATTGTAACCAACACCTACTTGTATAAAGTGACAACATTGAACTCCTATATTAGCAAAAGCAACAGTTTAAGACGATTTCTCTAGAAGAATATGACACTCTTCGAAATCATCATATAACGGCATCGTGCATTACGCAATCTATTCTGACCTTATCCCCCGGGTTCTGGGGGTTACCTTCTCAGTTTTAGGGGGAAGTCATGAAATCCTGGACAAAAATTTTTTTCAGACCTCCAGTTTTGTGAGGGTGTATAACGACCCACGTCAAAATTTGGTCTAAAGAAAAATTTTTGTCATACGAGCAGCCCAAAAACGGGGAGTCTGAAAAACTTTTGTCCATGACACCAATAACCACCTAGGATTGAAAGGGTGTAACCTCCTCCCCAGAACCAGGTAGGTGCGGTCGAAATAGTTCGCGTCAAGCTCCATCCTTTTATATGGTGATTTCGAAGATTGTCATAATATCTTTAAGAAATCATCATAAACTCTTGGCAAAAGTAAAGCAACATGTATCTTAAATGAAACCGGCTTACATAGATTGCTTCAGACAGCAACACCATATGTAATAGATTAGTTTGTGCGTAGTGAAATGCACAAACTGTTGGCAAAACAGTTAAAACCTTCAAAAAATAACATCGGTACCACCTGTATGATCATGCATTTAAATCACAGATCTGCCACAGCGCTTGACGTACAATAAAGTATTGAACACTTATAGCCGTCTACTTTATGTAAGCAAAAACAATGGATGTATAAAACAATTTTACCACAAGAAATTTTACAGAGATCCATATTATATACAATACATGATTTACAAATAGTATATATATCACTTACTCGCATTGAAATGGTTCCGTACAAGATCCACGACATCCGGCTTTGCATTGTGCTATAAAATAAATAAAGTTATGAATTAAATTCTATACAACATGCTAGGAAAACTTTCAACTATCCGTTCCCGTACAAAAAGCATGGATCGGCTGAGTTTTTTAATCGTATAATTTTGCTTGAGTTCTAAACTCAATTCTGCGTTTTCGTGTTCTATTTTGGCATCTGTTCACGTATATATCAATTATATGACAAATCTTAAGAAAAGATAATCTGCCACTCTTAAACTGAAATGAAAAAACAACAGTGAAACCTTCCAATATTATAACACTATAAAACAAACCTTGTGTTCGCTTACGTTCATCTGTATAGTCAGGGATGTCCCCCCACACACTTTTGAAGAGATTGTGATGTATAGTTCAATAATAAATAGTTTACTATTGACAAGGAATGCTCTAAATAGCTTTGCTCTTTTAAATCTCAGTGGAATCAAGCCGTTGCAACATTTTGATATAATTCGTATTGACATAAGATATTTTTACACCTTCGTCTGATCGTGTTATGATTATATGATTAATACAAAGAATCGACAGTAAATTCAAAGCGTTGATTTTTAACTTTTCTAAAATATTTGCGATAAGGCTCAATTTACAATTTCTCTGATTTTTTCCATAATAGTTTTTATGTTGTCCATTTTGGTGAAAATTCATTAATCAGTGCAAAAGTGTTTAACATTATTCTGTGTCAAAATAATTACGTGCTTCGTCAATGCCTGAGCCAACAATAATTACGTATATACGCGTCGGGTTCCTTAAAAGATACTGTCTACGGCAAATGTTATATATATTATAATTTAATTAAAAAATTAAACAGTAACGCGAAGAAACAGAATATCAAATCAGTAGATATAATGATATTGTAGGTTTAAATTTATCAATGGATAAATTCTGTAGCAATGTAATTCGTAACAAGGTACGTAGCGAGGATAACTTAAGTGAAAGCGCTGGAAGAATTTCGACGAATGCTCAAATTTCGTTATATATGTGAATTAGCTAAATGAATATGACAGTTATTCCCCAATGCACCAGGGAATGTTGAGCAGCAGGGTTCATCCCGTTCGCATCCTTCGTAGTTATGGATCCGTTCGACCCAGTTTCGAGAAAATCAAATAACCCGAATAATACTTATAATGAAACTCAAACCCAAGTAACGCTGAGGGGCGTTACGTTATGTTAGAAAAAGGAACAGCTTAGAACGTGTGTTAAGGGTGCGCAAGCCCCCGATTTAGGCTTAGTGAATGTCTCATATACAAATCTTCGCTTAGGCTAAGGCTTGGACTTAATATGTCGAGAACGGCATGGCCTGTATTTTATTTACTCTCCTCATGGTTACTCTAGCGGTGAAACTCATCAGTTGGTATGGAATTGTGTAGATTTGAATAACATAGACTAGAAAACTTGAGGACATTTCGAGCGAATTACTGTTTTGGGCCACTTCACCTTTAGACCGGAAGCTACGTTAGAAAAAGAACAGCTTAGTGCGAGGAATTAGGCCTAAGCTTAGTATAAACCTTATGTAAGGATATTAGGTTAGGCTAAGATTCACGCTTTGGATATCGATGACCGCATAGAATGCATTTCACTTCTGCCCCTACAATTTACAATGGCCACTGTTTTTATTAGTTAAATATTACTTGCATATGACAAAAAATCGAAGAAGTCCAAAGAATGACTTTAAGTAAAATAGGTTATGTAAGTGATCTGACTACAACAGTAAATGTAATCGATCACTTGAACGTCAATTTCAAGTTATTTGATATTTAATATAAAAAACATTAAAAACGCACTGCTATGGTCTGCAATTCAGAGACGCTGTCATATCAGTGAGTAAACGTTTTTTACTTGGGAATTTTCGTATGTCAGCGATTTGTAATTTGACGCTCTATCAATCACTATGACAGAGCTCATTAGACAACATTATTTCATAGAATAAATTATTGTTCGCCAAGTCAGAATTAACGTCCCCAATTCCCAACAGCGCGATCATAATTTTAAGTTGATTTAAGCAATCAATAAATAGGTATTAAAACCAGATGGACATTAGTGAAAATCAGTTTATGACAGATGTCAAAACAATTTTATAAATCCTTTTGATGTATTTAATTTTTGTCTACTCTGGACTGCAGTATTGTAAAAATACCAGTGGTATCAACCAATATTATTGTGTTTAAGCAAGATATCCGGTATGTAAACTTGAAGTAAACATGTATAATATGAAGGATAATATCAAGTTCCGCTCCTAGCATCATGTTAACCTTTCCCCTAGGAACGACTGTATAAAGCTTTGATTTTCTAAACCTAATGTTAGCCAAAGAAAAAGGCTCACCGCAAGACTAAGCCTAATATTACTTTGCTTGGGTTCATAACACAATAAGTTTTGGCCTGCGGCATTCACGCCAAGTTCCCCTAACTAGTTATAATTTACTGTAAAACTTGACATAATTCGAAATCCGTCGGTAAGGTTAGTGCAAAAAATACAAAAAACAATCAGTGTCGCTTACGAACGTTACAGTTCGACCCACGCCAACCATCGAGACACAACTTTTCACCAGTCCGTTTGTCACATTCGTAGTGTCCGAATTCATTGTCGTTTCGTGGGCGACAGTCTTTTTTACAATCAGAACCATAATAGTTGGTAGCGCACGTTACCCAGACTTTATATGAAAGCGATACGCTGTGTTTCAACAACGTTTTATTGGCATTTGCAGTAGCATTTATTTGCCATGTTCGATTGCGAACTTTCGCTTGTTGTCCAGGAAGCAAGGACAGCTCGAATGTATCTCGAACAATCAAATAATTTAAACCTATAACAGAAATATTCTTTATTACAAATATTATAGTTCACCTACTTCAACATAACAATAGGCAATAACTGTAGTTATAGCTTGTTTCAAGATCACGATGTTTCGTAAACAAATCGATTTGGTAAATGCTAAATATAATTACTTTATAGACGATCCTGTATGTTTGCAGAAAACCACCTATCTACTAAGCCATTGTAAAACTAAAACAACACTTAAGGTGACAGAATCGGAGCGGGCGTAACAAGCACAATTTTCTTAAGTATCGATAAACTGTGCTAAAATTCTTCTTGGTTGTCTCAAATATAAACTCACCACTGAATTTAATTTATTTTAGTCCCATAACAGCGCAAGGATTGTTTCCGAAGAGCACTTTACTGATGAACGAATTATAAAACAAAAAAACTTGGCGCGACTGAAACAGAGCGAGACGAGCGAGCAGTTTCTTCAAATACATATCGGCCAACTGTGCAAAAATGTTTTATCTGTCTCGCGTAACTCATCATCAAATTCATGGACACCTGAAGCTATAACTTCAAATGCAACGGAACAAAAAATAAAAAGTATAACTTCATCGAGAGCTACAGCTTTGCTATGTAAAGAACAACCTCTGTGCCAGAGTTAAAAAGAATCCAAAAAAAAGTTAAAATTTGACTAGGTAAACCTGCTTTAAGGGCGATAATTGCACAAGACCACCCGACCAAATTTGCCTCTTAAAATAAACTGCAATGTATATGACCGAACATGGACATACATGCTTAAGTTCCGAGGCCCCACCGAATATAGTCGTGTCCTCGGCTGGAAGGGAGACGTGAAGTGGTTGCAGTACCCCCAGGATGGTCGAGCCACCTGTCAGGGAGATGGGCGTTAGCTTCAACTGTGATGGTACTGAATAAGAAAAATTTATGACCATAACTTAGTGTAAAGCGTCACTTAGTATTGCAATTAGATTTCTTATGGGACTTTCATATTTACAATTAATCAAACTTTTTCAAATGCGCATGCACCGACCGTAAAACTAACAGTTTTAGAACAATCATTGTTCACCACAACCTTTAACAGATTTACATGTCAGGCGGAGCAAATTGGCTTGATCGCAACATGGTACAATGCTGTACTGTCTGATGAGTTGTCACAATTAGGTGTTAAAACTCTGTATCACATGTTGAAAATCAACTAACCTGTAGCAACGTCCAGATGCCTCAGCTCGACAGCCGCTGTAAATTCAGTCTAAAACAATAATAATAAATATTCAGCCTCAACCGGTATTAAAATTGAAGTTAGGGTATCGATCTGAATATCGATCACTGAAGTAAAAAATGTCCCATGATCTCAATATATATATAAAATTTTGAAACAAACGGAGTAATAGTTGATCGATTCGCCGACGTTTACTCGGAGTGTAGTGAATTAATGCAACTTTTGCAAACACCAATGAAGACTAGTGCAAAAGCATTTGTTTACAGTTTTAAAACGTTGTACTAAAACTGTTATTCTGAAACAGAATATCTCAGTGGTTGGGCAATAGGAATATAAACAGACCTTATTGGTAATGCGAAAATACTACGATAAACATAACAACGCATTTTGGCCAGATGGTTTTGTATAATAATTTATATCTCAATGAGTACTAATTGCTCCTTGATTTGGTTTCTCAGACGTATTTATAGTCCGTTTTTATTCAAAAGTTTTGAAACAACTTTTTGAAAATCAACATTCATAGGTTTCGAACAGTCTTTCAATCCACAATTTTCAGTTTTGTTCGCACTCTCAGAATAAAATGCGACTGTCACTACGCTTTTAGTTTACATTGAAGATGTATGCAACGTCAATATTTTTTAATTATCAAATAAATGTATAAGCCCGATGCCGTGCAGTCGATTTGACACACAGTTGCAGAAAATTGGCACAAATGTTGGAGGGAGATAAACAATAAATCAACTGGACAAAAATAGAAAATTTGTCTGGTGCGGTATAATACCACCTTGATATGGGGCAGGTACAGCAAAAGTTATGTGCCTTCCTAACAAGGCAGGAAGGTATCGTAAGCGACCGTATTACTTCACAGTACACGTCTCACATTTCGCCAAAAGGGTAATGGGTTAGGTAAGTACGTACGTAAACATATACTTGTACGTGTACCTCTATCAAACATGAAATATATATGCCGAGGGAAATAATGTTAGACTAGACCTGTTCCAATTTTTACATATTTCCTTAGTGTTAAGACATAATGTAATTGTTTAAAATGCATTCCCTTTGCTCCAAACTATTTTACATTTATGCACAGCCAAATGATCTTGTTATTGTCACATATGTAACTTCTAACACTTTGAAGTATTCATTAAAAGACACCGACTTTTCATTTTAATTTATCCTACTGTAAACACATAAAAAAAGCATAAAGATGCAATTGGCACTAGGTGACAATCCGGGTTGTTATGCCGAAGCATTGTGTGGAGGCTGGCCGTGATGATTGCCCATTACACCACCCATCATCTTATCCGCCTAGACCAAATTCTAGTACCTGTTTAACGCATAGATACTGCGAAGCAATTGTGGCTGAGTCCCTTGCCCAAGGAGATTAGCGCGACCACTGGATTCGAACTCCCGACTTCACGATTATGAAGCAGGCCTACTGTAAACACATACGCGGACTTCACTTTTTTAAATAATTCCGCTCTGTTGAATTCTAGTTGTCTGGCTTTTATAAACCTTAGCGTTGGAGCAAATTTGACTGCTTCAGCTCAGCTTCTTGCTTTATAATGCAAAGATAAATATTTGCTTTCACAAAACATTCTTATTATCGACAGCAATTACTCAAAAATTTATGATGAACTCTAGTAAGCTTAGGTTGAGTGCGTTTCTAGTTAACGACTCACCATATATGTCTACGAATGGTGAATTGGCGTAAACATGGGGAGGGGTGTCAAAAAAGTGTGAGCCCGATAGTCTACAGTCATTTTCTTATAACCCATTAGTTAAATTTTTTAGAAAGTGGTGGCCGTTACACCTTTGCGATGCCCCTGGAATGTATATGAATTTTTCGTATATATATTGGAAATGCATAACTTGAAGCAATAACATTGCTCAATTGCGAAATATATAAGTCATAGCTTCCAATGGTCCATGGGTTTACGGGGTGTAGATGGTTCCGGCAAGGGCTGTGACAGAGGGTAACATGTTATTTGCCCCATTGTCCTCAATAATTTCGCTCATAGTTTTTAAATTTTCCCCAATTTTTCGTCTTAATTTTACTATTATGCCTCATTGTTGCCAAAATTTTTCGTGTGGCTTCGGTGCGCGTGGATAGGGGAGTGGGGACAGCGCGGAGCATCAGGGAGGCAAATATAGCTTAGAAGACACCGGCCCTCTGGGTAACCAGCCTATGCGCCTATTAACATTTATAATTGAAACTATATATTACGCCTACTTTTAGTACCAGAATTTTTCAACTGGACTGACTACACAGACACTAAGTCCATCAATCACACTAGAATTTGTGTTGTAATTATTAACTAATTCGATCTGTTGGATTTGTTATCATGCGTCGTCATAGAGTGACTTACTTTTTTTAATTTTTTCAACCCAAGGGACGAATTAAAACTTGCCATATCAGAATGTAGAATAAAATTAACGTTTTTTTGTTTCGCAAATTTACCTATACCAAAGATAATTTAACTGCCATAACAGTGTTATGTCAATAATTAACTATTTCCGATTGTAATCTTGATACCTCAACGTGACTAAATATGTCCGTATTTAATTTTGATAACACATTTTAACACTTAGTGCTCGAATGATAACTCAAATATTGTTATATCAGTTACATTTCTGCTGAGCATCAAGCAAAACACTCAGTCAGTGCTAAAGGTGCTTTTTACATGAAAATTTTTTACAAATGCAAGTATAACGACTCGCCAATATTGGACTTGCATCGATGGGTTTATTGTTTTGTCGCTTCATAAAACAATAAATATTGATAAAATAAGCATGTGGCTACATATTTCTATGCTATCACCGATGCCAAAACTGATCTTACAGCTTATGCATTAGAGCTTAAAAATTAACAGCATGTGATTTTACAGCATTTGTAAATTGTTACAGTATGTGATTACATGTTAAAAAAATGTGATTCAGTAGATGTTGAAATGACAAATGACTTTAATGGGTCAATTTCGCCGCATACTAATTTCAATAAACATACAGTTTAGTTTTCAAAAGTTCTATGATAAATAAATATGGTCAAGATATAACTATCAATGTTAGTTATGTGTTTAAATTGATTGCGCCATATTGTGAAATGCTCACTCTGCTAGGAATACCCATTTTCAAAATATTGAAAGCTATATATACTACGGACGGTACTCGACTGAAAATTCCCAGCTATATTTCAATTATCCCTAAGTGTGTAGTATTGGTGGATCTGAATTTGAGAGACAAACTAGAATGTTTTTATATTTAATTGAAGAACAACAATATGCAAGTAGTTCAGTTTGCAAGTAGTCAACTCTGTTCCAGAAGTATGCAGTATTTAAGCATTGAAAATGTTAATACTCATCTAATTTACATTGTCGTGTGAAACAATTCTAACTTTACTCAGTGGAAACGGATTAGCATTATAAAAGTAATAATAAGCAAACAGTCAACATCCACATCCCGTAAACAATAAAATCTTTATTAAAGCAGTGATCCTTTTACAAGCAGTGAGAATGTTGAAATTATTCGTACACAAACATACCGACATACTACGCAACGAATTCCTAAATTTCCTGTGAAACACACCATATTCCGTTGTTATGCTACTGCTTCCAGTAATGACGTACATAGACTCATATCCAGGCCGTTTGGGGGATATATAAGCGCAGGTATTTTAATAATCTGTGATTAAAACACATAATTGGCATAGGCTTGCTGTAGTTGAAATCTCAGCTTTAATATCATATGTTTGTTCTTACACTATCCCATCCTTCCATATTGTAGCACTTATATATTAGTCACTATTGCATTCCACATTGTCTTTTTCAAAAAATGACACACATCCAATCTGATAATTTTTATTACTGATGAAATTTCGAATCGCCTTCTTCGAAATGCTTAAGTTTCCCCGCATCACTCTATCCCTCAGAAAGAATCTGAGCCACTGATGTCCAAAGTAGCATCGGGATGTATTTACAAGAATTCTTATCTCATGAATGGAAAATTTAGATTAGAGAAACATGATGTGTTTGTTTCCAATATACTATTTACAAATATGCATACTGCGGTAGTATACGTTATGTTTCTTAAGCCAATTGTACCAAATATACCCACAGAGATGGCTTAAACAGTAGCTGTTAAATAAATAGATGCATCCGTTAATAACCGAAATCAAACCTACACAGAACAGAAGTGTTCGTAGAACACAGTATAACTGAGTCCCGGGCTATGCAGCTGCATGTATACATAATTCCCAGGGAGTAACCGGAATTCCGGTTCCGGCGAAAATCTTGTTCCGGTTGCGGTTCCGGCAAAGGGCAAAAACCATACCGGAACCGGAATTCCGGTTTAAAACGTTTGTTTGAAATTTTCCACGTTTTTTTGCTTCATCTGTGATCCAAACATATGTAATATATATTATACAATGATCTAGCTCCAATACAACCAAGCAAAAGAAAAGATTAACTAAGAAATTTGCCGTTTGAAACGTAAGTAGGGCACATAATTTCAGTAGGAATTTTTCATAATAACCTGCAGTAGTTTGTTAACAAATCAAAACCAGGTCTTTGCTTGTAGCAGCTATTTTACACATCCAGAAGTCTGTGCGGTACGTTTCAATTAAACCGGTCCAATTCGGTAACAGAGTATGGCTAACGCAGAAGTACTTAGGGTATGCTTGGCTAACATAAATTGCCTCAAGAACCCGCCAATGCGCTTGTAAACTTGGTAAATCAGTCTAAATTGAGGTACACTAACGTTATCTGCAACGCAGCTAGAAACTGCTTTCTTGGCAAAGAACTGTATTTATTGAAACTGTGCGAGCAGCATCACAGTTTGTCTCATTTATAGCATTATGATTAGAAAGTTATCATTATCATCTAACTTACGGGGACTGTTTGTCCAACGCTAGCCTAAACAGTGTACCTGATCAGAAAATTACCTTCTATCTATTATTTTCTCTCAGAATCATATACACCAATAATTTCAAGTTTCCTACAGAAGAACATGTAACAAGCGTATGTGTAGTAAAGAACGGCGACTGGAGACAGAGCGAAAGTGTATTCTACGCTCCAAGCTTTGTAAACATATTCGATTTGACGCAGTATACGCAATGGTGTAGAGTGGAAGGCATTTTTTGCTCTGGGTGTCCAAAAATCGACATATTTGATCGATAAATAAACATTATTAGCTTCCTCAGTCTCTTTAAAATTTTAGAAAGGCAATAATGCCATAGCAATACATTAAGTTTAATGTAAACGTTATTTTAAATGCATTTTAAATCCACTATACCTTGATTTCTTCCTGCATCTGTTTTACTATATATAAATTTCGAAGACCAAGTTCCGGATCCGGTTTAAATGGACAGTTCCGGTTGCTGGTTCCGGTTCCGGTTATTCCCTGATAATTCCATAAACTCGCTGATTCAGCACTGGGCGACACACATACGACATAAACGTGTAATATGCATAAGATGGTTGAAAAAGGTGCATCAGTCTGAGATGGAACCGGGTCACTAGTTTTTGACGCGGTAACCAAGCCGTGCTTATGATCCGGAATTTGGTTCGGTAACCCGATCATGGTAGTAACCTAGCGACAAGACAATTTCCAAAGTAGCCTATGCCCAATAATTCTCCGAATTCGTAAAAAACAGCATTGAAAAACAGTTATATCAATCATCTGCTTGGTAAAACGCTACTACAGAAGGGTTACATTTGCGTTTTTGGTAAGGTCTTAGCCAGGACAACAGCGTTGGAGAGACGTATATAGGTGTTACAATTAATTGTAAACCATTTGAATGTGTCTTGCAAGTATTTTTGTAATCGTGTGAAGCCGCTTATTAGTAGTACATCGTTTATTACCGGTCATTGGAAGTTACAGCTCGAAGGGTTTTGCATCTGGAGTTAAGTCCATCATCGCGGGCCTAACCATTAATTATTAGCCTGACTGCAACATCCCCTGCCAGCCTTATGCAAATATAACACAACATATAGCGCAAATTTAAATAAACATGACTTACGATGCTCAAATTTCAGGCAGCTTGAAAGTACTTGCTTGCATATGAAGCGGATGTCAAAAGGAACACGCCTGTGAATCAGAGATTTGAATCCCATTTTCAAGCTGCACGGAAGGAACATGTTCAAAAACAGGTTAACACTCTTCTACCAACATTCCAAGTTCCAACCGTTTGGTTGGAGTCCTAGTGCGAATTTGCAGCAATCATCGGCTGAGAGTTTCGCTTACGGGCGGCTGAGTTTCCACTATGTCTTTGAGCAAGATCACAGCAGACAAAAAACAAAAGACGCTTTTCTGTTATGTTGAGTACAGTGCAGACGACAGTGCGTTCGGCGTCTGAATCAGACAAGGTAAGTACCCGGTCACAGACCGTGACCCGGCGACCCGGTCACAGATGTGAGCTAAAATGACCGGGTAAGCTGTGACCCGGTTCCAACTGTGACATCAATATTGCCCAAAAAATTTTAGCAAAACCGCCCCACTGGCGAAAAAATTTCACCAAAACCGCCTCACTGTCACAAATTTCTGGATGCACTACTAAATAAATTAACCTAGGTCTAATATGTTAAACCCATTTGTATAGCGGTATTCCAATTTGTTTTCATTACATTTTAAATAGTGATGGAACAATTACAATATAAGGTTGCACATGAAACAGGCAATGAATTGTAAGCAAAAATTACTTTAAAGAATATAATATTCAGCTAAAATCTGAAAGCTGTATTTGTAAATATAATCGTTCAGCTGCCTCATGTTTATGCGTATTAATACATTGCAAATCTATTAGGGATTATAAATTCACGTTGTAACCGGAGTGGTTCACAACATTTGTTCTAATAGTAACAGCGTTTCTGCAACATTCCATAGCTCAGTCGAATCAAAAATTTATATCATACCCTGCCATCTCAGTTATGCGACTGAAATCTCAGCCGTTACAGGTTGTATCCGTAGAGTTTTAAGCCATAATGTGCTTCAGTTAACATGTGTAATAGATTCCTCACCGCTTGCTTATGCGAGTGCTTGAACAGTAATACACTGTTACCGACGTGTTCACATTGTATTCAATAGGATTTACATGTGTATTCTAAATAGAGTGTTCAAATTGCATCCGATCTGATCCGAAAAAAGCATGTATATACAATTTTACCTGTCCGAACCGAATGGCTCACATGAAAAATACGTATACTTGGTATACAGTAGCTGCATAACTTGGTCGTAGCGGATCGGATACAACGTGATAACAAATCTGATCGGATCGAACGCAATGTGAACACGGCCTAAGTTTTTTGACTGACCAAGCATATAACAGTACTAAAGCAATTTATGTTTCATGAAACTTTTCTTCACTGAACAATGCTCTCATGTTCACTAGAATCCTTTTAAAATTGTAATTGTATTTTGTGTTTACTTGTTGCTTGTGGTTGTGAACATTGTTTTTAACCGCTGCTATGCTACGTATTAAACGCTAATTCCTTGTAGCAAATGTTCACGGATATTGGAATAAGCTAAGACACTGGAGTAATCTATAAACTAAGCATTTAAAATCTGGAACTCATTTTTAGTATCGACCGCAGTCAAATCGTCTAGCACAACCCACAAGCAAGCACTGTTACCACCGGCTAGCTAAACTTAACACGCTAAAATTTAATAGGTCACATGGCAAAGAACCCTGCATTAATATTATGAGGAAATTATATAAGTTCTGGAGAAAACTAATAGGAAGAACGAAAAAAGTGTGTAAATACCACAATCTGGCAGAGTCTCATGGTCCAATTATTCAGTGAATAGACACATATACCAACTTTTGATATTTTCAGCAAACGTAATGTTTACAGATATTGTGTCATTTTGTATCTATGATTCTTTCGTTTTCTGTTAAGAGCTGCTGGTTGAAATTCTGAAATTCATTCTAGGTTCAACATAGATTTCTTCCTATAGAAAATTTAATTGGTACACTATTTGCGGGATTGAAGGATTGGCGAATATCTAGTATGTGTAGAGCTGTCGATAGTACTGAAAATTAGCCATAGATTAAAATTTAAACCGAGGTCTATATCAAAACTGGCATAGCTTGGCCTGGAAAATTCTTGTCGCTTAACACGCTTAATGGATCATGTCAATTCTCCACCCTGCGGATCACGTCAAGTTTGCCCCTCGAAGGATGGTATAATAGTGTTTTGTCTCTACAAGCCTAGTGCCAAGTCTAAGCTTAGCCTAGGCACACAATTAAATTTTAAAATGTGTGTCCCTTGGTACTCATGTAAAGTTCTCGCCACATCTGTTATAGGTGGGACTTTACACGATCCCATTTGTTTTTCACTTAACAATATCTTGTATATAGCGCTTCTCCTTTAGAGCACTTCTTGCTGTCGCAGACTACCACTCATCGTCCTCAACATCGGGTCATTGATTTAATATTTTTGCTATAAAAGCGAATCGTATTTGTCTGTGAACTGTGTTAAAGGCATGTATTAAGCTGAGATTCACGCCTTATTTTTGCACTTAGTCGGAGGATTAATAAAATCTCGTGGATTCGGTTTGTATTCGACCAGTTTCAAGCACTGAATAGACATTTATTTAAACAATGAGAAATATTGCACTTCAGCCGTGCTCGATTCTGAATTATTGTTTCCATAAGCATAATTTTAAGCTGTTGTATCTGTTGAATGTGAATGAAAAGAGTCTCCCTGCCAGAGCGCAAGTTTGTCGCCTCGGCCTATCCACCACCAGTACTTTTTGACGCTATATGACTTGTTTATAAAGTTTTCTTATAACACAGAATATATATTTTAGCATAATTTAATATTTGACAATCAAAAATTCACATTTTGACAGCATCTTTGACGCGTAAATATTTGGATATTATTTTAACGTGTTTAAATTCGTTGATCAACGTCAGTTTTTTCTATAAAAAGCTACATAGCTACATGTGTGGCAATTTTTATTAAATTTTAATGTCACGAACTTGTGCTATCGAAATTTTGATCTCTGAAACGTGTTAAGAAGGCGGCCACCCAGATAGAGCACTGACGTGTCTGACATCTTACAACTAACGGCAGAACCAAAAGTAAATATCCCATATGCAGTAGAAAAATGTAGAAACTAATATTTGCTTACGCATGACTAACAAAACCCAGTTGCTAGGAGCCATATACTGCATATTTTAAATGTATTTCAACGAACTATCCACAAGCAATATACTTTTATACTGATATATTTGCTAATATAAATGCATACTTATACACTACAACATACATGCCGAAGCAAAGGTTCAGGGGCTACCCCTGAGGTCTTGCACCGCGCCCCACGAGGGCCCTGTTCTACGGCACGCGGAACGATATCGCAAAAATGCAGGGAAAATGAGCGAAAAATCGGGGAAATGACAAAAATCAGGGGAAATTGACAAAAATCGCTGCAGTGGTATTGGAAAAAATCAGAAAAATATTTGATCCCAAAAAATTTCGAAAATATACCACCCCGACGATCTTCCCCTCCGGCGACCGGCTGATATCCCGTCATTCCAAATCACCTGATATCCCCTGCCCTGAGACATTGGCCATCGTTCATATATGAATATAACGCAACGCGACATTTAAATGTAATAAATGGTCTAACCTAAGGAGAGTCACTGGGCCATGCCCCAGTTCTCAAGCGGTTTCAAATGTTAAGTATTTGGCGTGAATCAAGCCTCGAAATGTAACAAATTGTGATGTAATTACTGAATTTGGTTCCGTCAAACATAAACGTTGACTTTGCCGCCAGTCAAATGTGAATCCTGTGCATGTTCCTAAATATACTATATGGATTTACTTACCAATATTTATCTTATATTGCGTATATACGTAAAAAACGTATTGGAAATGTAAACATGTGGTTCCAAAAACTATGTTTAAAATTAAATAACAATATTTTAAAGAATCAATATGTCTACTACGACCGGAGCTAAGGTTAGATGTAGGATTAGGACCCGTCCTTTTTTCTAGCCATTTTATTGAATATTGTTGGTTGCATGATTTTTACAACAAAATTTTAATATCGACTACCTCTTTCTACCATGTACATCTGCGTATGCGCGTAATAGTGACTTTCAATAAACTTTACTCGGAACATGCAGCCGGTGCATCGTCGCAATTCGGACAATGAAATACTTTAGATATTTCGGGACTAAGACAATTTACAACAAAAGCGAAATTAAGCCTAATACAAGCAGAATTTTTTCTGCTCCGGCCAAATACCACTTTACTGACATGCTATTGTATGGTATCATGGTATGGTATTAGATTTTTGTTTAAATATTTTGTTACTGGTACATCCGCAGCTGGTAAGACATTGCCCAAGTTTTGAGCTCTCCATAATGGCCTTAACGCCAGTTGCAAACCTCGTTACGCTGCCTCCCC
Organism: Trileptium ribeirensis; assembly: GCA_030248225.1. Taxonomy (NCBI): domain Eukaryota; kingdom Metazoa; phylum Nematoda; class Enoplea; order Enoplida; family Thoracostomopsidae; genus Trileptium; species Trileptium ribeirensis. Next base: position 27,116 of record JASANE010002709.1, read on the forward strand.
GGTTACAAGTACCCGTTTGGTTAATAAGATTATTTCTTGTTGTTGAGTTCTTTTGCTGTTTTGGGTCACGGGGTTTGTCAGCATCAAAGTATTTAATCGTAATGTATCAAAGTATAATGTAATATCGTAAAGTATCAAAGTATAATGTAATATCGTGTTTTCGTTGGGGTATGTTTTATTCACATGAGCCCTTGACTCCATAGGAATCGTCAGAATTTAGAAATTAGCGTTACCAATATTACGGTGCCAAAGTTATATAACGAAATCACATTTATATTATCTATCACTATACAACCTTATCTAACCATAAATTTGTGATGCATTAGAATTTTGTCACTATCAACTTGAATTATAGCAATTCAATTCAAATATTCAATAAGGTAATGTAACATTTCGCCTGTGAGCAGATGTTTCGTCATTCAACAGCAATCGAAGTATAATTTATATTAGTAGCTCCAATTTCATTGTACCGTGCTGTATTCGAGATTGACCTGCTGTTGTACAACCATAACGTAATAGAAAACGATAAAACATTCGATGAAAATTTTAATACAGTGTCTCGACTATTGCGTGGTACTCTACAATATATGACCTCATGACTTATAAATTTACAATTTACAAATTTGTGCAGTAGAAAATTTACGCAACGGAAGGAAGTATTAATTGTAAGTGGAATTCGGTTTCAAAAATTTCATTATTTACAAGACACCTATTAGTTTATATTTAACTTTAAAAACATGACGTCAAACCGTTACTTAGATGTTTTCAGTTTAAATTCAGTACAAATACAATAAATTATAAAAGGATTATTGCAAAATATATTGGTACATTTTAGAGCAAACATAGTTAATGTAGATATGTAAAAAATAAAGAAGTGTTTTATGGAAATGGCCTAAAGATAAAGTTATCAGGAAATCAGGTTTTAGAACGCCTGAACAGGGAACGTACTAAGATATTCAACAAAAATATAGCAGAAAGAAGGGCACGCCCTTGTTCCTTAAATTTTCTTACAGATTTTTATTATAGTTAAGGTGATTTAGCTTAACTTGGTTTAGCAGTTCTCTAAAAATATGCGAGTCCCAAGCATAATTTTTAGAAAAGCATCTGAAAGAAGTTAATCTAACATCGTTCTTACATTATGATAGAAACCTATAATCAGCAGTAAGGGGAATAACCCATTGCTGATTCTCTTTTTATTCAATTGTATACTCTTTTCCTTTAATGATTCACTGTGAATTAATATACCATTTGTCCTACCTAACAGACACTTCTGCAGACTGTTAGGGGTGTATTTTTGAATAAAAATTTTGTTGTTTGTTATAATTCAACGGCTGATTATTTATCATCTCAGGAACCTATTCCATGGGTTTATTTCACGCGCTATAAAAGAATGGCTTAGTAAGTTACTCCTAGGTTTTAGCTTACGCAGTTTTACTGAACGACCACGAATAATGTTACTGTCAACTAGTTGGAGCATTTCGCTCGCATTTGTTTCAATTTAACCATGTATATCGCCTTTGCAGTCGATTGCAATAAAACTGTGGCATTACGTTGTTTCGGTTAAATAATCGTGTAAAATAACATTGTACTTTTTGATCATGTTAATATTTAAATATACTAGAGACCACACACTACTCACATATTCAAGTATCGGTCCAACATAACTTATGTAAGCATAAAATAATATGTCAATCTCACGAGTAGAAAAGCGCCTGAATAAAATATTTGCCATCGTGTAATTATATTAAATTGTAATAAGCATTAAATTACTCATAGACGTAGCCAAGGGGGGGATGGGTGATGTATCCCCATCAGACTTTTTGTGGGTGAAATTTTTGAACTTTAGATCTAAAAACGTAAAAATTATGGCGCCTTCGGCACCTAGCTCCATTGTGCATCCACCCCATACATGCTGAAGGTCCAAGGCCCCGGGGAATATCGAGTGCTTCGGGGGAGATAGGTCTTCGACCTTGATACGGGAACAGCCCCCATCGGCAGGGGGTGAGAAGTCGTCGAGGGTGATAAATCTACTTAATTTTTTGGGATTCAAAATCTTTTGAATATTAGCCAATTTTTCGCGGATTTCAGCCAATTTTCGCCAAATTTATGACAAGTTTTGCCAAAATTATCGCGCGCGTTGGGTCTGTGGGTGGATTTGGGGGACCGAGCCTTTCCCAAAATACATGGATAATATAGTTAGACCCACTGGACTAAATTTTTTGAAGTCCAGACGCGAAAAGATTAAACTTTGGAGATGCACTTTTAACAGCGGGTCGTACTACGAATTTGTCATTGAATATGACTAACAAACAATAATTCATTTTTATTACTCAATAACTATTCAACTGTACAACGCCGAAACTTGTTCTTATTATATGTTTGTAATTTTTGCTAAGTGTACCATAACATATGATGATGTTTATCAAATAATTGACTTTCCCATAATATCCGACCAAACATCATTCCTTTCACAGTGTTGCAGTGTAATGCTTGCTTTTGGTACATGTTGCAAAGGTACAGTTTTCATAATAGCCAATCCTAACTCCTAAGCTCTAAACTAGCCTACGCTTAAGCCAAGCCTGAAGTGAATCGTCTACACCTCCAGATTTCGCATGGACGGTTGGATGGTGCCGAACAGTACAATATCGTCAAAATAACCAACATAAGTTAAAATAATTTCTAGCATATTTGTAGTCGTTCTTTGAAAAATAATGCTTTGCGGAAAAGCGTTGTGTCATGGCCAACACAAGCTATTCTATGTTAATTAAGTTTATTATATACAAGTAGTTGTTTTTAGTCTCACCAAAACTAGATGAGTCAGATTTCCAAAACTAAGTTAAAGCATCTTCAGTTATTTATAGTTTTCCAAAATATAAACATTGGCAAAAACACTCCTGACTGTTATGTACAACCATTAATGCATCACGCCCATACGCATACAAATTTACATTACGCAACCCCTCCCTTTGGATGCGCCACTGTTTACATACATATTACTACATCTATGTATATGTATTTATATATATATATTCATGTATTGTTACATGTGTGTACTAAAATGTGCCAGTATCTGCTGCTCCTTTATTGATTTGATTTACGTGAAAATTAAATTCTCTGCATTGATTGCGGGCTTAAATTTAGAAATTCATTTTCCCAGTCACAAAATTGCAGAGACTTTAGATTTAGTTAAAATTTTGTTCAGCCAAACGACTTCATAAGCATGACTTAAATACTTGGTAGAAGATCGAACTTTAAATAATACAACCATGGGCGTAGCCAGATACTGCTCCAGGAGCCAGCGGAGTTGCCAGGTGGGACGCGGTTTACAGCTATTTTGGCACATAAACATATACTTGGCGTTTCTTTCGTTCACGGGGGTACAGGTGTTCACATCAGCGGCGAGTATCCACCATGGCTACGCCACTGATAACAACTAAGCACTGCACCCAGGTAGGCCTAAGACTAGCTACGGCAAGGGTGCTCCGCCTCCTGCTTCAAGTGGAACCCGTCTTGCTGCGATGAAGAAGAAATGTATATACATTGATTTTACAATGCAAAACATAAATGGGGATCGCTGTGGGTGATATAGCTCACCGGAAGGTGAGGACAAACCTCCAAGTTAAATCACTTCTTAACCCCTCCGAAGCAATTTTCATTCTATTTGAAGCCCAGAGGACTAAATTTTGGTGTCTAACTTATTTCCCAATCACTCTGCTCATTGGAAATACGTATATTTATAAGGATCAAAAGTGAACATTTTATATCTTACTGCAAAAGATGGCCCTCATATCCACCATTGATGAGTCGGAATTCCCCTGTGTGTTTTCAGTTAGCTCCAAGCCTTAAAATGAACACGTTCGAAGAGATACAACGATAAATTTGGTACCATAAGAGCCAGCTAGATGAGCTGGCTGAGAAAATAGCACATTTTTGACTTTTAGATTTTTTAATTACCACTGGTAAATTGGCATATACCCGAGAAAATATATTTCCGAGAAAATTTTGTTCTTGGTAAATGTGTAATTTTATATAAAATCCGAACCACATTGACGGCCTGACTGGAATCGATCATGGGTTAACAGCTAAACCTAACATTAAGGTATGGTATAAGCAGGTGTAGCTCGTTAACCGGAGAACGGATTCAGCTCTAAACATTTATAAAATTATACATTTATCGAGAAAATTTTTTCCAATATTTTGTGTTTCAAGGAATGGGGGCCGCAAAAAATCTAAAAAGGCGGAAAAGTTTTTGTCATAAGTGTAAGGGATACGAATATTTGTTGAACCAGCTCATCGAGCTAAACCTAATGAGATCAAAACTATCGCTGTATCTTCAAAATATACCATTTTCGGGCTGGGCGTTCACCGAAGAGACCTGTTCGTGTCGTTCTTGGTAAATTCCTCCAGCTTCCCTACCCTCCAGCTTAGCTGCTCTAGCTACAGGCCTGCCTAAGACCTTCATTACAACCCACTGCCGTAGGTGTATGTCATCCACAATTATTACACTTAATATCAGCGTTTTCGTCACGGAATAAATGCTTTTTATTGCACTCAAGGTTTTTAGTATATTATTTATGCATAATGACCGAGTAACTTGGCCACAACTTTGTTCATGTCTGCCCCATTAGACTAAAACTTCTGATATGAATACTGTTTATGACTCTGTGTTATACAAGGCACGAAAAATATTAATACCCAGAAAAAATTTCAACTACCCTAGCGAATTCACCATCAACACATAATAGAGAAACTGAGCAATGTATTATTAGCGACTAGAAAATGACAAAGGGAGTGTTTTGTGAAATCTAATGAGCCGCGACGCCTTGGAATGAGATCTTTTATATCGTTTGCATTAGCAATATCAACGTGTATGACGGTGCGTTATGAACATGAAATTATTTCTACTATTTTACTATAGAACCTCGTCGGTGAATGAATTATTCAACACCATCGACACATTCAATGATAGTCATTATCGGACGTTGTTCCTGTTTCACGATAGTCAAGGACGCTGTCGATGTTGTCATGTCGTGTGAATATTAGATAAGTAATGGGTTGGAAAATTAATGTTTAACTAAGTACGATAAACTTTCAAGCGAAAAAATCGAGTTAACAGCAATATTCGAAGCTCACAGATAAAAACAAATGCCTTGGAGAGGTTTTATCGCGATGCCGAAATGTAAAAGTTACACCAATTGAAATAAAAAGCATCAGGTAAAAGCTTCATTTCAGATGAATTGCATCACCGGATCGCGTCTGAATTTTGTTGCCAACATATCAAATCCTGACGTTAATTTGAAACCTTCCTACAGCAAACAGTGCAAAAAAGGATCTATTGATCGGATAACTAAATTGTCCAAGACCGTAATGGCTACTGCCTATTATACTTAATGCTTCCGAAATGGAAATACTTTTACGAACACAATCATTGACATGAGTACTATACAATAAAAATACACAGTTTAACTGTAAGCCCAGGCTTAGCTAAAGCTTAGTCTTAGGCTTAGACTTAGGGTTAGCCTTACGCTTAGACAAGATGCTATACAATATTTTGAAGGTGTAAAGCTTGACACGATACGCCAGGGTGGGAGGAACTTGACATGATCCGAAAAAAATATGCATATAAAATAAAAAATTGGTACTGTGAAAATAATGAAAGCTTTAAACCTGTAAGTACGCTAAAATTGATCATTTATAAGATATTTTTACATCACACACTGTAACTCATGCTGTTGTGGATTCTTTTTCTTTGCTTCTAAACAACTGTGGGCAATATAAACATTTGATAGTTTTAGGTATGCCCTGTAACCCTGAGATTAGCCCTATGGTGAAAGTCCGAGATTATGTATAACAATATGTAACCAACCAAGAATCAAAAAATATAGTTTTAACTTGGAAAACCATGCTAAGGCATAAAATATCAATTAAAAGAGTATTAAAGCAGAGCCGAACCCTGAGGTTTTGCCTAGTGTTAATGCTACAAAACGAACGAACTCAAGCTTTCGATCACAGTAGATCCGGTGGGTGGCATAATTATATAACATCACAATATAGACTGGATAATTTCACTTGAACTTTTTGCAAAAATATTTATTTCTTATGAATTTCACATAAAAGATATATTTTCTACATACTACCCCAACAAATCTACAATCTATTATTATTTATATTTTCGTGACGATTGAATACGATGATTTCGAGAATTAATCCTGGGGTCTATGAGACAACCCACAAATCCCTGCATGGGGGCTGTCTCAGAGTACTCTGAGTTCTTGATACATGTTGTTATATATGTGAGTCAATTGAATTACACAATCACATTTACGCACTGAAACCAAAGGTGAAAGTACATACACACACACGGATCTGGTTCCATGGGTAACAAATACATTGGCAATGGGATTTATGTATGATAACCTACAGTGCAATAGCGCGATTTACGATACGCTGAAATTATTTTAGTAATTTTAAATGCAGAATGTTTACATAAATGTCGTTATTGGTAGTACTGCTTGAGCAGCGAGGTTCACTTGATGTTTGGAGTTTAGAGGTGTTATGTCACAATACATTTCACACGTTATAGAAAACATTTATATCATGAAAAATATAATGTTCGTCTAACGATTGCTAATCAGTAAGTTTTGCCTAAATATGACTGTAAACCTGGATGTACGTTCTTTAATGGACGTGCAACGAAAACGGACTAAAACTTTGGATATATGTTAGTAGATTATATATTTATATTTAACGATAGTATATAACGTGTTTCATGTTTCACATGCAACACTGAATTATATCGCTAAGGCACGTAACTCAGTGAAACATAGTGCAATACCAATAACTGATTCACATCCGCATTAAAATTACATTTGAATATCAAACATTTACAAATTTTTTTCGTACAACTTGCAAAAATTGTTGATACCGGTACTGCAATGTGTGGCGCATATCGATATATCATACATTCCGACCCGCTTAGGTCTTAGTGGGAGGTCGTTTGAGGTTATAGAGGCCCTCGCGAGGGAGTCGGAAGCGGGGGCAGTGAAGTGACAAAAAGTTGAGGAGGGTCCCGCTCTCTCACCCTCATTTTCGCTAATTGTACGCCAATGTTAGTCAATGCTCCCCTAGTTTTGTAAAGTTTTTCGGCGCGTGGAAGACGGATTGCAGAGCGCTCCAAAGGGTAGGGTGATGCCTACAGCGGGGTAGATTAGGCCATCAGAGTGGGGACGAGGCCTCGGGGTGGGGGTAGCCCCTTGAACACCTGTTTCAGCATGTATGATATATAAGTAAACTATTATGCATAAACATAAAATGGAAGAAATTAGTGAAGAAGTTTTACAAACCGCAGAGTTTATCTTTACTGCCGGATGGCCTAATGAACAATATTTTGTAACGGATATGCGAATTGGTTGTGTGATGAAATTACTTTCCTGCCATTTATAAATTATTCTGTGAAACGGGGTATATTTCACATGGAATCAGTTATATATTAGCCCCGGTAGAGGGATGAGTTTTATCTCAAAACATAAATTAAATGTTGTGCAAAGGCAAAGTTAAACGTACCGTAATCCAAGCATACGAAAACGGAATAGTAAAAACGTTGTTGTTATCAGTGCCGTTATTACTGTTACTGCTGTTGTTATCATGTCGCGTACTAGTCGGGTCATATAAATTTTCTGTTGTAAAAATATTTTGTTGGGACTCAATTTGACCAAACTCGCCGTACGGGCAACGATTTGAGGTTGTAGTTGAAGCGCTGGCGACAGAGCCGAGTAAACAAATCGATAAATATGTATGACAAGGCGTTGAGCAGTGATCGGAAAGTGAAGTTGATTGCGGCTTAACGCAGCAGGAACCATTTAATAAACGAGCCTCGGGGTTTGAGAACAGATTAACGCTAAATTGAATGTTGCCAGCAGCATTAATGTGGCGCTCAAATAGAAAACAAAAATAAAACGATTGAAAACCGATTTCTGTAACCACATTCTTAAGCATAAATCTATGCAGAGTTACCGGATAATTTTTCTATACCTAATCGTTACTGCAATACTACGCTTATATAAAATAATCTATGTGGACATATGACCATTAACTGGATACACCGTCATATATAGATTAACACCGATAGGATATTTCCTTTAATCGTATTCAAAATCGTAATTTGTCAATTTTGAAGATACATCGATAATTTTGGTACTAATCGACTCAGCTCGATGAAAATATTCATTTTCGCCACATTTATGGTGAAATTTTTTAGATTTTTTGGTCCTCATAGTGACTAAAAATTTCGTAAAAAATTTATCTACAAATATATAACTTAAAATATAGTTCGAAATGCACCAACGGAATGAGTCGAACTGTAACAAACTAGCTGAGCCCGTTTGTGGGCCAAGAAGTTATTTACATTTATATAAATCCTAAGCCTTTGGGTAATTTTAAGCCTCACCTAAGTTATTAACCGATGAACCGAATCGATTTTATACATCGTTCGACTCAGCACATCAATGCCGTACGAATGGTATGCAAAATTATACATTTATATATAATATGCGCTGGGTATGTAGCAATATTTCCAGAACCGTGTATGAGCTTAGAAAGCGTCCTTTTTTTGACATCAAAATAGCCTAATAATAGCATTTTTTCGATTTCTACAATAACACTAGACTAAGTACACATGTTCGAAATTCCTTAGTAAGCTAAAACCAACGGCAGGAGCAATATGTCATGCAATAAAGCGTATTAACGTGAAAATAAACGATTACTACAACCAATTATTTTTGATAATTGCGATAGTCAGTTTCCGAAGTATAAAGGAATAAATTGCCTTACGGTTTTAAGTGACGCTGCGAATGTTACTCAGAAACGTTAATTTAGGTGCTTGATACCAAACGCGAACTATCCTTTCACGCTAGGTTTCACTCTAAGAATATTGAACTCAATATAATATACAATTGGCCTCAAACAATGATAAACATATCCTTGAAAGTATTTCTTGATCACAACTTGTGTTGGATGACAACAAGGTAAGAAGTTTCCACAGTATTTAAGCCAAATCATAATAATTAGTTATATACTTACCGAATGAAACAGGAACAGCAAAATTTGGCAACATGCGTACCATTGCACATTTAAAACATTATAACAATAACTATGAAAATTTCTTTTAGTCATTATGCGGAAAAATTAGCTGCGTCGCAAATTAAACACTAACAGCCTACGTATTAAAACCCTAGAAACAAAAAGGCTAGAAAGAAAGTGCGAAGTATATATAACAGCGCAATATTTGGCCAGTATCACCGGGAATTTACTACTCCATAAATGTTATTGGAAAATAGAACCAGGAAAACGCGAGTGGTAAGGGTTCTCTTATAATGTCGTAGTAAATTTTGCACATGTGTTTTAGATTTTGTGTGCAGGCCAATTTTGTCGAACAAAATGTAAAATATAAATAGTAATGCGGCATTTACGTTATAAAAGAATCCCATGTGAAAGCTTTGTTTCCCAATGGTCTAGACCACACCATCCCATCCAGTGGTACACAGTGTAAACCTACACTATATAGTGCAATAGATGATGTATGAGACACCACCAGCATAGCTATAGTGTCTTCATCTACTTATAGTTTTTTTGCTGACAGTGTCAGGGACACCATACACAAACCCATTATATATTGCGTGTAAATAACAGCATGGTGTAGCTAACACCATATAAATTTTATGGTGTAGTCTACGCCATACGATCATCGACATTACACAACCTATGTATACTGTCTGAAAATACCATCAGAAACACTATGGTGTCCAAGACATCATGTAATTGATGGTGGAAGAGGCACTCAGGGTGGACAAAACTGTCACATGGGGGTCCTTTATAACGTAAACTCTGCATAAATGCGTAATGGATTTCAAACTGCAGCTTGGCACGTCTAATACACATTTTTCCCAACTCTAGATAGATTTCAAAAATTCAGTATTAAAGTTAGCTTCCACATATTCGCTATACGAAGACGCCTTTACTATTTTGTGAAACTGACACGAATTAATAAAGTTAATTTTATCCACTTCAACGAAATATGTGGGAGCAATACTGTTCAAACTGGGTTGAAGTTCTATTTTGTAGAAAATTTGGCACTGTTTTCAAAAATCCAGCCAGCGCTACTCTCTGATTTTTGATTAGATCTTAAATCAGAGTTTTGATTAGGTCTTAGAAATCAAGAATAATGTTGGAAAATTGCATACTTAGCCGGAAGGACAAGGTTTTTTTGTTACACATAACGTGCTTTTATATGCTAATGTTTATATAATAGCAAATCAAACAACTAGTAAGTTCGTGCTTACTTAAAACTGAAAATAAATCTCTGTGAAATCAAAATTCTATGCGCTGCAATAAAAATATTCGCATAACGGTGGCAACATTATAGCTAATTAAGGGCAAACTATATTTGAGGTTTAATCCTACTTCTGTAAATAAAATATCAAGAAACATAGTTTAGATTTGCAAATTTAAAATTCAAAAACTTTATATACATCTTTTTATTCGATGACCGTTGAAAGTATATTTTCTAATGATCTACTCATACTTCAAACATGGTACGGGCAGTATATATTGTAATTTTCAAACAACTAAATTGTTGCCAGAATTGCTGTGGCGCTTCTTATGCTATATTAATTGCCGGTAAAGTGGAGATATATTCATATATTGTTGTAGTACTCCTTAATTATCAGTAGGGAAACTATGCTACAGAACAAACTGGCAGACAGAATGTATTAATAGCATGCGCATATATTTCTATGCCCGCAGAATATGGAATACGTTATCAAATCTTTAATATATACTTATATTTATGAGAAACCCGAAAATTTATTTTGTTACTGCCATTGCTGAACCTGGTATTAAAGTAAAGTTTCAAATATCCAAAATAAAAAGGTATTTTACTGTATCTGTGTGACGGAACTGAACGTATTAGCGGTGTTACATGTTACGATTACGTGGCGGGATCTTAAAACACTTATGACATTTCAAGTCGCACTTGTTTATTGTTGATGTTGAAATCATCAGCTGGTTGTGCGCTATGATAGTACTTACAGGTACGACCTGTACGTTAGAATATTTATAGAGTTATTTGTATATCTTCTGGTACACGAAAATAAAAGTGGTTGAAACACATTATTATCATTCAAACAGTGGTGGACCCGGAGGAGACTCTCGGGGTACCTCTACCAAGCCAGGGTCCGCCAAGTATCGGAATGTGAAAGTGGCCTCTAGCCGGATCTCTTTGAAGCAGACGTTATATTATCACGTAAGTTAAGGCAAAACAATGCTCAGCGACGCGATGTATGGTCCACCCCAGTTTTGGCTCAATGTCGGGCCCTCAAGACAAAATCCTGTGCGTGTCTCTGGAGTCAAAATATATATGAAAGTGTAAAGCTAATGCTGTGTATAAGCCTACCTTGGTCGCTTGGTTAGAGCGGGTGTATATATCCTTTTAGCACTATATTCTTTGTAAAATCATAGCAATACTTGCTCATTTCCAAAGAAATCTGTAAATTTTTATTGTTTCGATCCTTATATAAACACAGGAAAAATTTTGCAAAATCATTAGGTATTCCTAAGGCATCCAATATATTCAAATTATGTGAAAACGATTAAATTATTTGGTGAACCGAAAAACTAAATGGCACCCTATCTTATATAAATTAGTTGGCTGAAATACTAGAAGCGCTCAAAAAGCCGGGTTACAACAACCAATAGATCATCAAGAAGTTTCAGTAAAACAAATTTAAAGAAATTAAACACGAAGTTTCTATGTCCAATTGCTGCTGCCAAACTAAAAAGATTGACAAGTGATTGAACAGCTTTAACTGGTGGTCTGTGTTGTATTTCGATTATGAGTAGTTTTAAAAAACATTATGAAACCAGATTTAATTTTTGATAAATATTACTAACGGTGTTGCATATTGTAAGGCGGATTGCGCCAAGCTGTAACCAGCAACAAAGCCTGGGTGTAATGTGACTAAAGTAAAAATGCTAACAGTGTGATGCCACAAATTTTGGATTTAAGCTATCATATATTTGTTATAAATTTTTACTTTCAGTCATAGCTACACAAACTGCAAGTTATATACACAAAGTATGCTGCAATGAAATAATAATATATATAAAGAATCCAGCTTAATTTTTAAAGCACTTATTTAGGGCGTGTCATAATGAAATTCTAAAAAGATAATTACAATATTTGAAAAAAAAATGTTAACTAAAGTCATGCCATAAAATAATACAGATTTAATAAACAACAGTTAACTCTAGTGGCGTCTGCTTTATGCAATTTGTGAGGTCGTCAATATACTAACTCGGAGTCTAAGCTTTAGGTAAGGTTTTTATATGAGACTTATACTAAGACTAAGGACTAACATCCTGCACTAAGCTGTTTTTTCAAGGATATAAGGATACGCCCCTAGCCTTAACTTGGGCCAATTTTCAATACATATAATTAAACTAATTTCATAAGTTAAATAATTTTACCAAAAGTAAAGGCATTCCTCAACTGAAGCTTCAATTGAAGATGAAAAAGAATAACCGATAAACCAGCTTCCAACAAAGCATCGTCATGGTTGCCTGCCGATCTCAGCATACAGATCAGGATATAATTTGAGCCTTTTTAACACGCGTGCAACATAAAACACAACATGAAATTCAGTAACCACAACGCCGCCCAATGTAACGCTGATTCCATGAGATAGGAGTGATGGGTTAAACAACGGTTAGAACATGAAAAAAAATTGGGGCCAGTCATTAAATGTGGGAGCGATGGATCCAACAGGTCAAATTAGAACCCGGAGCTGCGATAACTGTGTTTTCAAGTTTACAACAACTCTGTCTAAAAAAATTAAAAAAACTATTTGCAGGATTTGCAGAATTGCAATAACATATTATTAAAACTGCTTGACCTAACCGCAATCAACAGAAAATAAACGTTTTAACTCGGCTAAGCAATTTTATACAAATTTCACGAGAATGTCGCAAATGTCGCTGCATTTTTAGACAAAAAAATTAGCTGTATTTAAAGTTTACCGACCTATAGTCACTATAATGTTCAGTAATAAAACGTGATGCGTAAAAACAGCTAATTACGACATCCATCAAATGTATCCAACCACCCGTACATACCTCCACTGTAAATAAATAAACGTAATGAATTATTATTATTATGAATACAACAGTAGCAGATGCTATTTTCAATTCAAAGATGTAAAATTTTCCACTCACTATGTAACGTCTAAATCTGTCCTGCATTGTTTAACTAACATTACTGCTAAAACTGCTGTAGTTGTTTCGAAAACACCATAATCGTTGAACGAACCGAGCGAGCAGTACCAATCAAACAACAAATATCATTGTCATTGGTGCAATTCGTTGAAAAGCCACCGACATTATTCTTTGAGTGACTCCACTTCCACTTACGACGGCTATTGAATTTTGATTGGTTGGCTGAAATCAAATTTTTATTAATAATTGTAAACATAATACGATAAAACGAATAAACTCTGCGTATTTTATTCATTCAAAACAAAACAAATCCCGATTTTAGAATATATAAGTATAAACAAAAATTTTTAATTAAAATTGAATAAACATTTGCAATCGTCCTTAAGTTGGGATAGAAATCGGTTAACATTTATGGCATTCTTATGGACTGTGGTGGATTCAATATTTCAGACAGGCAAGAATGTCAACATCTTTTGTCGTAAAGTTGTTTATAAGAATGTAAATGTTTGTCGTAAAAGGGGATTAATAAATAAATTTATTAATCTCCAAAAGTCTTATTGGGGGTCCACTGTACCCTTTTCGAAACTTTTACTGTCGAACTTTTGCAAGACAACAGGATATCTTTCGAATTCTAATTTAATTTTGTCCTAAATGTTGACAGAACACACAATGTCTGCAGGTATATTCATGTCAAAGGAATACGGCGGCAAATTATTAGGGGTCCAATGGAGTCCCGTTCAGTCTTCTGAGCTTGTAGATATTATAAACTTTCGATGGTCATTTGCAGTGACGCAAAAGTCTGAAGAAACGCGCAGTGGATCCCGCCACTATTTTTTCGGCATTGCAGATTGGATGCTTATAAATTTATCTTATCTTACTTTAGAGCATTAGAATAGCACTTAGATAGCAGATTTAACTATTTACACAAAAATTTTATAGGAGTCCATTAGACCACCTCAGACATCTATGCTTGTCGTAAATCCTAGACTATTGTGGGTTAAGAATTACAAAAACAACTTTGCCGAAAAATAGAAAAAAGGATAGATCGGTGCAGCCAAATTGCCCGCCTCGCTGAAGGTGGTGTCAAATTTTAGCAATAAATTATGAGAAAAATATATTTGTAAAAGACAAATTGGGGAAAATGGGAAAACTTATAAGATCAAATTGGGAGAATTAAGAAGATTTTTTAATATCCTCTGGCGTACCCTCTCCTATCTGCCGGAACCGTCTACCCCCTAATCCGACGGGCACACCTATTGTTCAAATCTTATCACTATATGATTATATGATTGTATTATATAAATTCAATATTATATTAAATTTGGCTGCCATGTATCTTGCCAGTTGTGTTTCTGAAATACATAGTGGTCTTGAAATCGATATATTCTATGAATTTGCTGCGGTTTCAATAGAAATACTTTAGCTTTCTGCCGTCTTCATAAACCTTACAACACTATGAACTTGATGCTTCGTTGTGTTTCGGTGTTTTCAAAAATCACGTGCTCAAAGCATGCTCTGAATTTTTCAAATCCAATCAAGATTGGTCTTAAGAGAACTCTATACATTAAAAATGCGAGCTTCAAAGATTGAACGACGTTTTGACTCCAAATTGTAAGAAATTCTATCAATTCTTTCAAAGCATCTATTAACCCTTTTACGCCTGAATTAAATTATGTATCGCGCAATAGCTGACAAATTTACGCCGGTGACAGAGATCGAAGCGACGCTGTACGAGTGAAAGTTGCGTACACAAACCACTCGGCGATATGTGAGCTGCCAGTTGCTCTGATCCTTTATGAGCCTCACAACGCAAGCGAATAACAACGTACTTGCAAACATACAGCATACGACCAACTGCGTTAACACAGCTCTTCACAACGTGCGATGGTTCATTTAGACAGAGTGGGGAAAAGACTGTTAATACGCTTTAAGCTACGCTATATACAGATTCCATATATGTGCTGCAATGGTCTGGCAACGTTAGTAAGCTTGCTACACAAAAGACGCTACATGAATTCTTATTCTCAAACCGTATGAATGTGTTCCAGAAGCAACACTTTGCAGCAAATATAAAGTCTCAAATCTCATTGGTATCATAGGTATTGAATAAATTGATTTGAGTTTGCATTTGTAAATAGACAAATGGAAACCTTTATTTTCCGCTATATCATAAATAGCCACATCGCCGTGCCGCAGCTTCTACATTTTTGTAACATGTATGCGGCTGTAGCATTTTCCCCCAGTTTTTTTAGGTTCTGCATCACACAGCAATGCTTCGTAAAAGATGTTTCCGTTGATATCAAGTATAAACCATATTCAACTCGATAAATTTAACCCAACACTAACTTTATTATCTATTATATTCCTATTATAGCATCACGTGTTGTCGTAAAAGCGCATTTCAAAAACAGCGGCCGACTTGCGGCGCTACACTAAAGGTACTAATGCAAGCCGAACTATGAAACTTCGTGTACGTAAGTTAAGAATAAGGATAAGAATATAATGCATCATTTACCTTAAGATGTGTGCATCAGGGTCGGATTTTGTCACAGTCTGCCGCGGCTCTAAAGCCATGCTTGGCTAGCCGTGGTCAGCCAGTGTGAAATTTTTTGGGCCGAGCCAGGCCCTACAAATATTTTAGCTAATAGCAAAATGAGGCTGATAAATTGTCACAAGGGCCGAAGTCGGCTCTAAAACCCAGAAATATATGACGATAATGTAAAATCACTAAAAAATGGAAATTAATGATAAATTTGGTCATATATTCGTAAAACATCCTTCCAGTTACAATAACGTAATGTTCATATATGAAAAAGCATGTCTTACATAGTTACTAGGTTGGCTTGTAAAAGACTCTTAAACAAAAATTTAGAAAATAGCGATATTTAGATATTTATTTTGCCTGAATTTATGCGTTTTGCTTTTAATTAATACTAATCTTGCCTTTTTGGGGCCTAGCACTAAATATATTCTATGTAACACAATCTGCTAAACTGCATGTAATAAATATTTTTTCAGTAGCCAGTCCCAGCTATCAAACCCTGAGACATAGCCACCCCAGGCCCGAACAAATATACTAGCATAGCTTAGCTATTTATTTTATTTATAAAGGGCCGGATGTGGCTGTGCGTTTTTGTCACGAGCCGGAATTCGCTCAGTGACATAATCCGGCCGTAGGTGCACACATCTTAAGGTAAATGATGCATAACATTCTAATGTGTAATCTTCGTTAAGCAATTTCATAAGAGACATTTTAGTTTTGAAAATGACTATTGATTGACGAATAGTATAGCTCATTAAGTTTTGGTAAGACTCACAATCTGGCGCCAATTTTTTTGTTAGGATCGTGTTTACAACCCAAAACCAATTGTAATGGTAATCTCTTAGAAACATCAATGGACACAATTTTAAATACAAGCCATTTCTTAATATTTCTCAATCGGTACGAACCACGTGGTTGAAAGATTAAGAAATACAAGCATTTACTGTTTTAATAGTGTAAATATTCATGTTCCTCTTCATAATAGAAATTTTGTTGCGTAGTTAATTTATAATATGGATAGAATTCCAAAAGCTACATGAAAGGCGTGCACTGAAGTCAAGAATTAATAACAATAGTTGTGGCTTAAGAAGTGTATTAATTCAACACAAAGATGTGCGTGCACAAGCTGTATGGACGAATTCAACAAGTTGAGATAGATTTTGCCGCCCATAATTAATAACTGCCGCCCATGATCTTTTGATAATAATTGTTATTTTATTCATAATTTAAAATTTTAATACAATAATAATTGATATTAAGTCTAACATTGAAAACGATAATATTTTCTTTCCATTCAAGTTTTAATCATAATTTAGCATAATTTAATCTTATAAGAAGGGCGTTCATGCGGTTAGAAACACCTGTAGAAAACGCAAACAATCAGTGATTCGATCGATCAACGAATACGAGTCAGTGAACTTCATTTTGGGATTAGACAATTTTCTAATTCAACATTGGTATTGATAATACGGGGCATAATCACGTCCTCTTTGTTGACAGTTGATGATGTTGGCTATTTATTAATCCAAATTATATATATATTCCAAGCTTAATACAACTTAATTTTATGTAAGCAGGTGCCATACACCTAATCCAAAAATATTCTGTATGTTTGTAGCATTGATGATGTTGAATACGAACCTTAATATTTAAGTTTTAGGATAGAGAATATGTTTAGTTACATCCTTTAACGCACGTAGTTGTTACACCTTAATACAGCACGAAGTAGTGCATCAAATCTATTCGGTTTGCAGCGTGCGTTTTGCTGCACAATGTAATTCGCTCGCTTTATGAATAGCATTAAAGATCCAAGCAACTGCGTCGCCATAACCCAACAGTCAGCGAAGCTCTAGTGCAAACGGCTCGGGTTCGTTTCGTCACTCCGGAAACCGACTATTCAACGATTGTTTAAATGCTAACCAATTCATGAAGTAATGGATTAACGTAGATGTTTCACATATGGCAACGATATAACTTTGTAAACGATATTATCAGCACACAATACATATTTGTGTAAAACACTGTGGTATGTTTCGAACTAAGTAAACATACGATGCACCAAAACCTTGTGACGCAATGTATGAGTTATTCCATTGGTACTCGCTGAATGTGAGGAAACAATTTGTGTAGAATTGTAGTATGGTACGTTGCAATAATAAATTTATCAGTCCTTAAAATACTGTAATTATGGTAGAGACGTATATTAAGGGGCAGCTTCGCATTCCAAGACGTATTAATATTCTTCTGCAAATGATATATCGGCCATGTAATACCTGCGACGTATATTATTATGTGTAAAATACTGTTTTGTCATAGCAATTAGTAATGGTATTTCTGTTCCACGGCGGTTTTAACAAAAACATAAAAACGTCTTCGACTGAAGGTTGTTGATAAACTGTAACTTTAGTACTTCAGCCATGTGATGTATTGCTTTATGTGTGTAATTTTTATATCATTGCATTGGAAATAACCCTAACACAATGACATCAATATATTTAAAATAAATTTGATTTTTGAGGTGCTAGGGAGACAAAATTGAGTCAACCCGATTTTTGGGGTGAAAATGGGGTATTAAGGAGGGACAATCGCTGGTAACTAAGAGACATAAACATTGCGGGAATATAACTGTAACAATAATTGTAGCACAGCTGAATAATGACTTATAATATTTATCAGATTGAGTTAAAATTTCTTATAATATTTACAATTACTTACAATATTAACTGTAGTTTTAATAAGTATAAGCATTTATATAATTATAATATGTTATTTTTACATCATAATTATATACAGTTATAATAATTGTAACCACTTATATATTAAGTAAATATATTATTATAATATATTAAATCATAATTATATATTATATTAACAGTTAGATATAACTTTTAACGTGGTACCATAAGTACCACTAACGGCTACGGACCCGTCTGAACAAAATATCACCAAGCGTCGTCACGAGATCTGGCTATCTCTTATAGTCCCTCGGTCTAAATTTTAATGTCACTTTATACACTGCTTCTGCTATATTATAGAACATGTATTAGTAAAAGGATGACGCTGTTGTAGAGACTCACAAGCTAGAAATTACGCAAGTCTCATCCTATTGTTATAGCGAGGCGACGTAATTAAACCATACATGTCGAAGCAACCCCGCGGGAAGCCTTGAACCCTCTTTAAGGCCATGGTCTATAGTTTTCCCGTAAGGATACCACCGTACCTCCTGAGATCCCGTGTCAAATGGCAAGATGCCAAAGGCACGCGGAAAATTTTGGCAAATATAGGCAAAAATTAAGCGACATTGGCAAAATTTGGGGTACAATTGGCAAAAATGAAAAAGGTTCTAGCATGGAATCTTACACTTTTTTCAACACACCCTGGAGGACGTTCCACAACGGCATTTTCCCCTTGAGATGACTCGTCGCCAACCCCCCTAGCCGAGAACTTGAAGCGTCATCATATTTAAATTAGACATACAATCGAAGAATTACAGACCAGCAAAATCAGCATAGTAAAACTACCGTGGCTAATGCTTCTATCACAATATTTTTGCCAAGATATACGACATAAAAAATTGCGAACTTAAATCGAAGGTTGACATCGAGAACAGTTTATCGTTTGTATTCGGCTGAAATGATTAGCAGTTTGTTGTTTTAGAACGTGCGAAATATCATGTTAAAAAGGCCGAAATAATCTTGATGGGAGTTGCGCTATAATGTTAGAAAAAGAGCGGCTTAGTTTTAGGAGAAACGAAGCTGCAGCATTTGAACTTAGTGTTAGTCTTCTTACTTACGTAATCACCGAGGCCTAGCCTAAGTTTATGCTCGGTGTACGGAGAATTGTATGTTCTACATTTTACGTACAGCCATTGGTGTTATAACTAAACTGACCTTCTTATAAAAACGCAAGCAATATACAAACACAGTTAAAATACATAATTGTTCAGTGTACTTGCACGCAATACCATATATATAACTGCGAATAAATAGATGTTGTGAGTCTATCTCCTAAGATAAGTTAGCTGGTGCTAATGTTGCATAAGCATATAAATGTCGACAATTTTAGAGAACACCAACCGATTAATTTTTAATCCAAAGTCAAAACATAAACGATTATGAATCATGATTCTATGTTTTAACATACGCTGACAAATACATGGACATAGCGTAGATTATTATTTGTTGTTTTTATAACATTATGTCTGGTACTCAAACTTCAAGTGTCCTTTCTGAAGCATCTTAAATCTGTTTTAAAACCTTAGCACATGCGTTCTGTTTAATAATTTCAAGATTCTATTTTGCTGATAAATTTAACAGCTTTGATAAAAGTGTGACTACAAAAGGTGTAGTACGCTCAAAATTTTGCATACATAGTAACAAATTAGCAGCATTTTATATGTTTGATTTAACAAAAATCATTAGTTTGAATTAGGTGCGCGGGAACGAGGGGAGTAGGCTGGCCTTCGTCCCTCTCCCAGCGTTTTTAGGGCGATGGGAAGGAAGCCGATGTTTTCGAATAAACATCTTAAAATTTGTCCACCCATTAAGCTAATTGCGAGGCTTATCAAGCGCACAACCCTGTAGCCATTGCCTAACTTTGTTTGTTCGACAAATTTGAAACAAAATAATTTTTACTCGAAAAATTGATAGTTCTCCCTGCGTAACTGCAAGCATACTTCCTGTTTTAACATGAATTTTAGACTACCAATTTATAAAGTACAGGTAAAGAATAGCTTGCCTTTCCTTAGCTTGAAATCGTTCCGTCGCCTATTGTTTGGAATTTTGGGTCTTTCCTAGAATCCTCCCAGCCCGAAATTGGTCAATTTTGCAGATGAAGCGAAAATTTACATACCGATGGACGATTTGAATCAGAAAATATCCATTTCGTTAGTTTCATGACAAAATTGTTTGAATTTTTTATTCATAATAGGTATATGTCTAAAATTTTCGAAAAAAAATTTTATCGATAAATGTATAATTTTGTGTATCATTCAAATCGCTTCAGTGGAATTATGGCAAAATTACTGCGATCGGTACATCGGTGAACAACTTAGGCATAAGCTTAGCCTTCGGCTTAGAATTTTACATTAATGGCAATAACTCTTTAAAAAATGAACTGATTGCGGCTATTATCGGATCCCGTCAATGCGGTTCGAGTGATTATAAAATTAGACATTTATCGAGAAAAGGTTTTTTCAAAAGTTTTAGGTACTATTCGGAAAATTTTTGTCATGAAACTAGACGAAATGGATATTTTCTAATTTAGCTCGTTGATCTGAGTCGAGTGGTACCAAAATTTGGTTAGGTCGGGTTGGGGATTCTAGGAAAGATCCCTTTTGAGTTTGGAGACATTTTTGACAGATCTTAAAATTGTTTGAGACTTCTGATTGGTAACACTGTAAAGATTAAACATAATATTCGTATGCTTTCATTCATATATTATGCTGCTATTTAAGTAAACATAACATAAGTCAATAATGTGCATCACCGACTTCAGTTAAACAATAACTATCGGCAACTGAGAACTCGAAACAGAGAAAAGGACCAAATGTAAGATCTGTCGAAAAGATTAGCGTTGCACTACCGCAGACAGGTTCTAATGCCAATTTATTTTTGTCTACGGACGTAACTTCATGAGGTACTACTAAGAAAGAGACGCCTAACTCTAATTCCGGGTAGTTATAACAGTTCGTTCCTCGTTCACTGTATTTTTTCTGAGAAGCCTAAAATTTTTAAAGACAAAGATCATGTCTTATCATATTTTCTCCTAGTTCATATCGCAGAATGATTTGACATGTGTAGCCTTCACAGACTGGCAAACCAACCCAATTCCGCTTTTTCATTTTGGAAAGTATACCTGGTTCAAATTACAGTTTTGTCAAAGTAGGTTTAATAGAGAGGAGTGTTGAGGATTTCAGTTCAAGCACGCCACTAAAATTGGAATATGATATTTTCAGTTTGGAGATATATATGAAGCCAACCTATAACTTTGTTATTTGTTCTGTTGTAAAGGAAAGGCTTCTGATCCCAATGTTCGCTCATTTTAATCTACTGGTTCATATTGTATATAATGCATATATTTTAGGTATTTTATTATACCATCCATTAAATTTATGAAGATTTGTTAAAATAGCTTACCAGATTTATGTCCAAGTTTAGATGCAGGACTAATAATACTTAAAAGGTAATTGTAAATATACAATTGCCAGTAATGGATTACATAATAATAAATACACATATCGTAGTAAAGTAAGGCTGGTCATTGAATGTTGACAAAATGATAATCCATAGGACTGAGACTATTATTTGGTGAAAGTGGTTCAGTGTTGTTAAACAACTGTCCACTGGGACTGTAGAAGTTCGAGTAACTCCAAAATGGTAGAAAAAGGATTTAAAACTATCTCTAGGACACCTAATTTCTAAAAATTATTGGTCAACTAAGTATATAATTTTCCAGGAGAGATATTGCATTAGTCAAGCGCGGTGCTTCTTCCTGGTTTGAAGCGCGCTGACAAGATATATATTTTATGTATTTGTATATAAATTCAGTATAAATATATGAGATCGCTATATCGATTCTTACATGATTGATTCTGTCATCAAGCTAAATTCTAAGAGACATGTTATGCCTCCGCTTGTAGAGTAATAATAAAGTTAAACCTTTCATGTTTAATCTCTGCCAATTGATTTTAGCGCATATTGCAAGGCATTCTGTAAAGCTTTGTATGTCGTTTTACTTTGTGGTTGTACGCGCTTTGTTATTCGCTCACGCTGCGAGTTTCCTTAAGAAACTTAGAAACACCTCCAAAATACCTCCGTGATTTGCGTACACTGTTATCCCCAATGCAATTTGGTGTTCGATCTCCTTCGCCGGCATCAGTTGGTGAAATATTGCACCGATACACAGACTAACTCGAGCGTTAAAGGGTTAAACGACTAAAATTAAATAAAAAAAACCAGTCATACATGATTTGGTCACAGCAGCGTAAACGTAGTAATGTATTATATACATATTATTTATTTCGTTAGACGATTCTCCCGCACTTTCGGGGGCTACAAATTAATGACACGTGCCTTTGACAAAATCAGCTATTATGATTGTCTAAGCGTGCATTTTTTGGAAAGTTGAATATTCTGGTGGTTTACGTCAATTTTAGCGACTGTTTCCAACCCGGAAAACGTGGCACAATAATACCATTTTTCCGGCAACTCGATAGATCCTAATTATTTTTGCGGAACATGCAAAATATATATAATCCGGGTACGCTCGAGCATATGCAGTCTGGCACGCGATCAATAAGACAAACGATGAAACCGTATCGATAGACAAAGAGTTTAACCGTTATACACTGGCACATTGTTGCTTATTATACGACGTTCTTGCATTCGTGCGGACCGAAGTTCGTGAATAAAAACTAAAAAATACCAAATTTCAATAAAAACAATGAGTGGACGGGTGTCGAAAATCTCGGTCATCATGATTTACTTTCACAGTAGATATAACAGAAAAGTTAATTTTATGATATCTTATCTATTGCGATTGAGGGGTTCTTCATTTAGTGTTATATTTACTAGCTAAATACTGGTTTTATCGTTGCTGGGCGAATATTAATAGTATTGTTATCGGGAACTTTTTTCCTAAAATGACAATTGAAATACACCGTATGGTTATCATGATAGTAAGATTGCAATTTCAATTAGGTTATATCAGCAATATATAGGAAATATTTTGTCAGTTTAAGCGAAATATTTTGAAATTTTGATTATAAGACAGCCAGTTGGTCGAAAACGGGGAGGTTATATCCTAAAGACCATGAGTTGAATTGCTGTACATTAAAGCTAGAAAGCAGACGAAAAACTAAAGGGATTTTTTAGACTTGCTTTAATTGCCTCCTGCTAAAACAATAAATTTAACAGGACGCTAAGAGGCTTCCACTAATATTTTTTCAGCGGTTCTCGGGTTAAAAACGATACGCCCATCGAAGTTCTTTCACAAACTGTCGCCAGAATTTTGAGTTTTAAGTGCATTTTCGTGTATAATGCTAATGGTAAATGTATAATGAATAATTTAAATGTATAATAGTTTTTTCGTGTATTTTCATGAGGATGTATCAAGTTTATTGATTTTCACATAATAATTCCTAAAATGGTACATTCGTGTAGGCAAATTGTGAACTTGACCGAGTGCAACGTAAAAATGTTTATGACATTACCTTCTACAAGTACCTGTCACACTAGTCTATTCCTGGAGTCGTGCGATTCCCAGACGTATAAATTCAAGTATAATTATAACAAAATAGTATTATGCGATCATGCACACAATGAAATTATATAAAGGCACATAACTCAAAATACTACACAAATTCATACAAATGAGGTTTGATTTGACTGATTTGAGCCGTACTGAAAGCTCAAGATTCATGGTTTGTTGCCTTTTACTACGTTCGTGCAACATATTGATGAGTTCGAATCATTAAGGCTTGCAATAGTGTTTTGTGACTTTTTTGTAAACAGAAATGGAGATCGCCATTATTTTATATGAAAAATTTCATGATCAATAACGTATTCGCTTAACTTTTAGTCCATTATTTACGGTGAATACTTGTCTAGCGTGTGTTTTAATCTGGTGCCGACTTTTCAAAATTTCCTGTTGATGCGCCATTTCTCCTAACATCTCGAGTTTCGAACTACTACAATATGAGTGGACGTGATAAATGTGTCGAATAATTAGAATTTGGAATATCTATAATTAACAAAATAATTTTACTCCCGCGATAGGATAAATAAACGATTAGCTGTTAGTAGCAAACTATAAACTCAATGCTTTGCTAGAACCGGCAGTCAGCGTTTTGCAATACCCAAATCAATTGATATACATATGATTGATGCTACAATGTATGAAGTATGGTGGGACGGCCGATGTGTAAGTAAACTACGTTGAAAGGTTTTCGCTAATTCGTATCATGTTAGTTCTAAAGAAAAAAGTGTCAGCAGTTTTTATCGTCCGCTGTTTATATAAAATGTAAAAAAGGAAATAAATTACAACAAATGGGGTTTCGGTCACGAAATCTTCAAGTGAAGGCAAACGTGAGTAACGTTTACACCATCAGTTCTTAACCAGAAACTTGTTTATTATGCTTGATATAGACAATGTTGTACTATTAAAGTCATCTTTTCTTGCAGTTAACACAGATTAAATTTGTGTATGTTAAGTTTCATCAACTGCGGATCTAAAGCTCGCATGTTTTCAACAAAAGCTCGCATCGTTAAATTGCGCAATTGAATGCACTCCTAATTTTTTGTTGCAGGCTTGGTGCTTTATCGAAGGCACCAACAGCTACGGACAAATCTTCGATCGTGGCTGTATATACACGGTCTGATAGAGAAATTAGCATTAAGAGCGAATAATAGGTAGCCTCAACAAGGTGCTGTGTAATAGCGTGAAATTGTGCAGAAAATTTATAACTTATACATGACTCTCGACGGGGGTGGAGGGGAGGGGTTGCGTCGCCTCATAGTCCCTTTTCTGTCCTATCAGCATGTATGCTACATACAATACGTAACTGAAGAATTCATATAGTTTGTGCTAAATAGTACAGGTTTAACGGCTCACCATAGTAAGACCTAGAAGGTAGATACAGATGATAGTTGTAAATGCTTCGTCGTCTTAGAGTAGGGAGTTGATGGCCTAGGGGGGTGGTTTGAGCTAAATTTTTGAAATATTTAGGGTTCTACATAATTTCCAAAAAATTTACCCTATTTTTTGCCAATATTACCCCAATTCTTGTCAATTTACTACCTATTTTTTCTATTATTGCCAAAATTTACGACGCGCCGACGGTCAGGGGCGGAGTGTTCGGAGTGGTGTAGATTTGATTAGAGACTAACATATCCCGTTTCTCCACCTGTCTACAACCATAAAACTAGTACAAACACTCCGTGAATATTTTATCAACACCAGCAGACCCACTGTCAAAGTATTCATGACGATATAAATTTCGGTTTTCTTTTTGAGTTAAAATTTGCTTTTCCTGTTCATTATTTGAAGGTAACATTACAGCGAAATGAGTGTTATAAAATTACATTAAGCAAAGTTTTATAATGTTTGTCTGTTTTATGATATTTCAAACCAAAATAACTAAATCGGTTTTGGATGCGGAACTATAATTATCTATTTTGCTTTTACTATTTTTCTCTTTTATTATTCGGTACCAATATTTGCAGTTTTTTCTTCTGAAAACATCCACTCGCCTAAGCAGTTTGTACTCATGCAGTACGTATACATAGTATATATTTAGGGATTTCACGCCATATCGTCAAGCTACTTGATAAAATAATCTATAAATTAGAGCCAAGTTATAGTTAAAAGAACATCAATAAAAGAGGTGCAAATAATTATTTTAATGCAATTACATCTTTAGCGTGTTGAGCATCCACCATGAAATTCCATCAGCCGGTAGTATAACGGCCAACCGTTTTACGCCCTCTACTGGACGGCGGAGAAGTATTCTTGCCTTACGTCAAAGGTTGCCGACGGCCAACGACAGGCAGTTAGCTGCCGCGAAATCCCTCTGCGGTTGGTTCTCGGTTGTTGGTCGGACAACAGCTGCTGAGTATCAATTTGTTGTACACTGTTAATTGACCACCTTTCTAATTACATTTCATCAAAACCGAAGTGGCAGTCTGACAACGGCAATGAAGATGACATATGGCCTTTTAATGTCAAAACTAGTGTACATATAGGTGTAGTGTTATTCTATATGCTGATAGGTTCGAAAGCCTGACGTGTACATTACGCCAAGCTAGGCATAATTAAAGTTGGAGACATTGATTTTCGCAGAATAACGCACTTCCATACGCAGCAATTACCTAATATGCTAACAGTTTAAAAACTCTCACACACGAACACTTTTGCTTACAAACTACTGTCGCCGTTTGTGTTGTATACACCTCAAATCGGCTCGGACAAGTGTTCAGTGCCGCCCACGTTTTGTGTAGCATACATTTTTTTCTGTATAAAATAAGTTTACTAAACTAAAATTCCAAGATCGCTTTTGTAGAAAATTATGACACCGTGACATACCCATATCATTTGCCTTATTAATGATGTGATCATTTTTGTCACAGCCGGCAGGCTGTGACATTGATTTCACCTTTTGTCAGAGTGTGCATTACAGCTTTAGTTGCACTACACTGCACGTATCTGTTAGAGTCAAAGCCTTTTCAGATCCGACCGCTGGAGTCTGCATGCCAGGCAAAAATGGCATGCAGCAAACGTCTCGGATTTGTTGACTACAATTGAGATGAAAACATTTAGGAATTCCGAGAATTGATGACATCAAAAATTATATTATCAACTTTACCAGGTCTGAATTCATTCTTGCTATTTCATAGACAGCGTATTCGCAAACGCTGAAGTCAAATAATTTGACATGTTTCAAAAACCATATATTATGCTGAACCGTCGTAAAGTTTATATTTAAATAACTATATGTAGTCCAGGCGTGTAAATTCTAATGTTAAAAAGCAATATGACTGCTGTGACATTCTTCTTTTAAGAAGAAAACTTTTTTGTTTTCAAACGAAAGGTCTTGACACATAGTATGTGTTTCCGACAGGGTAGCTTGTCAAATTCTGTGTTCAATGATACACTTGCAAACAAGCCTATTAGTTAATACTATATTCAGTACAATTGTGCTGTCGTCCATCAAAAAGGACAATTAAGCAATTATGATGCACCGCTGTGATCTGTGTAAAACGTATAATTGAAAATAAGCCGAATTTTCAAGCAATTACTGAAGTGGCTATTTACGAATACAAAATTCGTATCGTGGTAATAGAAGCTTTTGGCTTGCCGTTGACACGTCGCTCTGCCATTACGATGGACCGGCCGATCATCGTCTCAAAACTTTTTGGACCGTCAGACGGTAGACGTCAAAAGCTGATGTTGTCCAACACTGCTGAGCAAAACGGTGATAAATGTTTGTTGTGGGTACAGCATAGCAAATAAAAAAGAAAATACATGTTTAATTGTTGATTACCGTTATGGTTTTTCCTATTACAATACCGTTATAATACTAGTAACTCTCATGCGAGGGTGAAATGGAGCTAGTGTGATTTCAGCAAGTGGTAATTCTTTCAAATCATCTTCTAACAGGCTACGTGTTTGATATTTATAGAAAATTAAAACCGTTTAACCCTGAACCGATTGAAAAGCCTAAAATGTCGTCAATCCTAAACCAGTCGATAGCAAGTGAAAACGCTCGGAGTATTCGTGCTAGTCTCTAGATAACCGAGATTATATATTCTTATAAGATAACCGAAACATCGTATTAAGCACGCCTAAAGCATATATAGTCCATTTTTGATGCGCTGTGCGCCGTAAGTGAACAAACTACTGAAGACAGACTATATTTTGGCAATCAGGTTCATTGCCCCTAAACCCATTGTAAACATCTGAAATAGTAAGAAATATTCGAGTGCAACTCCATCTAGTTAAACCACCGTATTCGACGTACCTAAAAACCAGTATATAGACCACTTTTGATGCAATGCAAGCAATAAATGACAAACCAACTGAAAACTCACTATATTTTGAAAATCGGGTTCGTCGATCGTGAAACTCTTGAAACTTTATGAAAAAGTACTAGGCACAGTACGCCACTCAAAACTGGGGACTGGGGAAGGGAGCGCTACCGGGAAATTGGAGATACCGCGTTTACGACGTCCTATTTTTATCGAAAAGTGAGAAAGGCTGGCTTTTCTTAAAAGATGTAAATTGCAAAAGTATTCTATTCAACGTGCTTGATAACCTAATAGATGCTCGTTGTAATGTACAAACACGCAATAACATTCCGAAATTTAAAAAATCGGTATTTCTGGCAAAGGATCAAACAACCCAACATGCTTCCCACATGCGAATAAAAGCCCCTTATTACGTTTTCGTAAGAAATCAAAATAAATTTTCCCCTTAGGATCTATGACCTAAAGAAGGTTGGCCAGAAAAACCCTTTAACGCACAATTAATTTGTGTATCCTGCAATGTTTAATGAATTCAAGCAGGTACTAGGAATAAACCCGGGATCGGGTAAAAATCCTCCTACCCAAACCACTGAGCTATCACGGAGCTGTTGCTCTTAAGAAATCTCTCAAAGTAAAGAAATAACAACACCCGTCCCGATATTGCAAACTCAGTTAATTATACATCGGTTCACAATTTGAAATGTTCACATTTGTTGACAGTGAAGTTTATTTGGTTAAATAAATCTTCGTCTGCATTTGTACAATAACGGCAAATATATACTGTTCACCTCATGCCGAAACAACTTTAAATTGCTGACCAACCGGGCGAATAACCATTTTCAAGCCTACATTGTCAAAATGTTGTTGTAAAGAAACAACCGACTTGGCACTATTTTCCACGGCCCATAAGTTTGAAAGTGTACCTAATATATAATTAATTGACCGATTTGTGAGGAAACAGTATCATTGATACGACAATTTTCGGTATTTAAGGGCAGACATTTAAATTTATAGATTTCATTGTCACTTTCGATAACCTGGGTTCAATTCGAACGGTTTCATTTTAATATCTACGCGTCTGCAACTTAATATCGCATATCCACTGTACTTATTCTGCCTCGACAAACACATGATAAGGCAAGCGAGAGTTAAAACTCCCTTCTTTGTGACAAAATCGTGTGATAAAAGTGACAATGTCACTTATTTTTAGTTCCGAGTGATTTGACTTATTTACTTCCAATTTGCAGAACCAATGTGCACATAGGTTAGTTTAAATTTACCACAGTTTCTCTTTGCATATTTCTAGCTGGAAGACATACCTTTATCTTCATAAGTTTGTAAAAACAATACATATTTCATAAAAATGGTATGTTTGTTACCTCTAAATAAATTTGGCTGATTCCAATAAATAACTATAATTGTTGTTCCAATTTAGTAACGCTTAATCGCCGTTCGTTGCATTGAAACCACGCTTTTATGCTGCTACTGAATTACCAGACAAAAACAGAAGCTAATTTGATGATTCAACTTGCTCGACGAGGCATCTTGTATTTCAAATATCGACTTATGAAATACAAGAGACACTGCTTAAAGGCTTAAAAGTTGTTAAGATTTCGATGTAATTATCGTTTTTCAGATTCTAAGACGGCATGAAAATAATTACCTGAAGTCAATCATTTTGGCGAAAACTTCTGA
The DNA here is from genome assembly GCA_030248225.1 of Trileptium ribeirensis. NCBI lineage: Eukaryota > Metazoa > Nematoda > Enoplea > Enoplida > Thoracostomopsidae > Trileptium > Trileptium ribeirensis. The sequence goes on from JASANE010002709.1 coordinate 57,140, forward strand.
AAGCACGACAAAAGTGTTGAATCAGTCGTTCTTTGTCACATTTTTCGTCAAATATTTCTTCGGTCAAAAATGGATGTAGACTTAACTGCTGTAATGTAATGGTTGTAGTCATTTGTCATCACATGTTTTGTGATGTAACGGCACGTGGCTTGGAGCGCAGAGATGCTTATCATTTCAATTCGAATTTATTTATCAATCGGCATAATTTTCGTTTGCTGTATTTTTGCTACATTTGCTGCATCGAAACTTTGTGGTCAATTGTTTGCAGTATTCTATAGAATACGTGCTGTTTAATGGTGTTTATGAACCGACTAACAAACACAAGTCTTGGTAAAATATTTAACAATACCCGTGAAAATTAGTCTACCAATAACAACGATGTGCAATTAGCTATTTCCCTACTGCTACGTGGCTTTTGAATAAAGCCAAAGATCTCCTGCCGCTATCATTGTGATGTTTATGCGGCGTTCACGTTATAATGTCCCCAACGTTTGGAACCTATGTACCCCACACAGTGTCAGACACACTGTTGACAACAGGGTGTCTTAGACACCCCCATGTTTTTAATAAATTTTTTCAACGATAGCTAGTTACGCGTATTACCGCTTACCGACAGTGTCAGGCACACCGTGTCTTCTGGCAGTTTTATTGACAGTGTTCGGAATTATTTGAGCAATGTTCATATGGGCTAGATACAAATATGGAGAATTTAGGAAAAACTCCACAGGACAGTTGACTAATAAACCGCATTATCTACAGACGGTGTCCGTTATAGTTAATTCGCGCCAAATCGGTAGCTAAGGGTGTGTACGACACTGTCTAGAAAAAATTTAGTAGCTAAGGGTGTGTCGTACACCCTCGGCATTTGATATACAGTATGGGTGTCACCCTGACTGTCTATACGGTAGGGTCGCGACTACAGGGGGTCAAAAGTTCCAAACAGCGGGGACATTATAACGTGAACGCCGCATTATTGCCAAAAGGCAATATTAATATTGCATGATTTTGCAATACGCCGCGGTATGAAATTCAGCGACAAGAGTAGTAGGAAAAAGGCCGGTTCTGCGCCACTTGATTAATGACCTGTCAGGAGAAATAATGATTAATGACCCTGGATCACGTGACCTGTCAAAAATGATTTTAATTACCTGTCAAAATTGATTAATTATCCTAAATACATATACATATATACGTAATACATATAATGGTCCCCTTCGCCTGCGCATTATATAATAAATACATACACATATATACGTAATAACCCCTCCGCCCACGCATTATAATATATACATATATACGTAATACATAAAATAATAGACCCCACCTTCCACTCATATATAACATTGATGACTCATCACTTTTGAATGTTCTAGAAGCTTCTGCTGGCACAATTCCAAGAATTCAGCCAATCATAACCAACTAAATCCTACCAATCAGCGTCTGGTATGAATACATGAAAAGGGTATAAAAGCTAGTGTATTTAAATTTGTAATCAGTTTACAATGGCTTTCATTTCTGAACTGCTTGGTTTTATGCTCTCGTTGCTTTCAAGACCACTTCGTGGTTTTTTGGAGAGCTATCAAATTACATCACGTCGTCTTGTAGTGGACCCTGCTGTATTCCTTAATCACTTTCGGCCCAATTCCGGCTCACTTCCGGTCCACTTCCGGCTCACTTCCGGTCCAATTTCGGCTCACTTCCGGTCCACTTCCGGCTCACTTCCGGTCCAATTCCGGCTCACTGCCGGTCCACTTCCGGTTCACTTCCGGTCCAATTCCGGCTCACTTCCGGTCCACTTCCGGCTCACTTCCGGTCCACTTCCAGAACCATTATCTTGAGATAAATTTTAAATCACTATGAGTGGTTAGACCATTGTCATCAAAGTTATATTTATTTAATCAACTTAAATACACGTTTTTAATTGGTTTTGATTTACCTAAAGATTTTTTCTAAAATCCATAATTTTAATAGGTTTTTGACTTGGTCATTAGGACCTTTTTGTCAATCAAAAATCTATGCAATTAGGATTCATCATTTTAATCGCTTTTTGACTTGGTCATTAGGACCTTTTTGTCAATCAAAAATCTATGCAATTAGGATTCATCATTTTAATCGATTTTTGAGTGAAAAGTGTGCACTCAACCGTAACTTATAACCTTTTAGCAGCAAAATGTTACAATCAAACATGGAAGTAAATTTTTTAACCAGAAATTTTACTGAAAATTTCAAAGGTTTGTCTAAACTAAAAACCTTTTTTAAAAATTTACTTGAGGCTTTTTTAGCAAAATAAAAGTAGGTTGTCAGTCTTAGTTTCTATCAAAGTATTCACAAGTTGCTTCAAAAATATTTTTGCAACAAGTATTTTTTCAATTTCTTCTTCGTTGTTTTCATGCAATTCAATGACATCCTTGTCATTGATCTCACCAACGACAGTGATGATGACGATGACAATGACATCCCTATTATTGATCTCACGTACGTCAGCGATGATAATCATGATCAAGGTAAGGTTTTTAAATTATTTCTTACGTTATATAAGTTTTGAAATTTTTCAGCGAGGTGAGGTCGCCAAGCATTATTATTTTCTGTCTATTGGACAAAAATCGATGTCCGTTCGTTCGTTTTCGTACGCTCCGATAAATCTCGGGAACCATTGGACCTATTTCAAAAAACTTTTATTTGTTTGAAAGCATATCATTCGGAATCTGATATTTACGGTTTCAAAAAAATGGATATACGTTGAGGTGTTACGTATAGATCTTTACAGACACCTGTGGGGCACAAGTCTTGGAAAGTTTGTCACAGATAGATCTCTGAATTCTTAACACTTGGGTTTTCGACAAGTTCCTAGTATCATTTGTAACAAGTTATGTCGCGCTTAATAACATGAGTACGTTTGAATTGTTAAAAGCGTCGCTCCGTTAAAAAATGTAATCCCACTACTATTGGTTTAAGTCATAACATGTTATTTGAATTATAGGCTATAGCCGCAACTATTAAGATTTTTCTAAGAAAATTTTAATAAAATACATATATAAATACAAAGTATAAATCAATCAGAACAATCCATAAAATCACAATGTCCGTATGGAATAGAAGTTACCCCATCTAGTAAAATATATCGCTTATCGTCATAAGCGCTCAAACTAATCTTATTCTGCTCAACCGTATACAGTTGATGTTTATCGTTTGAAATCTTTTTCATTAAATGTCTTAGTCTAGTGGTATTCCTGACAGTCTGGATGTAATGATCCATATGTATAGCTTTTTTGAGTGTTTGTTTTTTGACGCCCTTTGCTCTCTTTTTCTCAACACCTCCACATTTCAAGGAGTACATTTTTGGTTTCAGTCCACAAAATTCTTCAATAGGAATTTCAGCAGTTTCATTTTTGATTTTCCCCAAAACCTTTTTGTTTGTGGTTGAGTATAGGAAGTGGTCGGGTGAATAGTCAATGGTGTCAAAATATTCTATGTCCTCCTTCATGTCACCGTAGACATCCTCCGCGTATATATAATAGCAGAGACTGTCGGTATCGGTAAACAGCAGATGACAATCATACCTGCTTGTGATATATTTGTAGTGGAATTCGTACATTAACATTTTGGAGAGCTCAAGAACAGTAAAACCCACGTAAATTGATTTGCATAAACAAACACTAGGTTTCTTCATTGAAACCGCCACTAAATTTTCATCAAAGATTGTACTGCCACTGTAACGAGGGTTCGATACCAACTTTTGAAACTTTTTCGGGCAATTTGTAAGTTTAATGTCCTTATAAGCCCGTACATTTTCCATAGTTTTTCCAAAGACTGCATTATTGAGCAGTTTAAATAGATCCTTTTCAAAATCACTCTTTGCCCCTTTGCGTTTTTCGGTATTAAACAAAATATAGGGTTTCATCCAATCTCGCTGGTTAAACTGAATTGCCCTATGGATTTTAGTTACCTTGAGTCCCAATTCGGTATACAGTTTCAAATTCATCGTATGTACGATATATTTAGTTTTGTTGTTGAGGTTAGGAACAAGTTTTCTGATTGGGGTGTATTTCATTCTAAACTCCTCCTTTACCTGGAGGCAATATGGCGACAACATTGAGTCTTCAATTTTCATAGATTCGGGAGCAAGTGGGTAATCACTGTGTAATGTATGTAAGTAATCTGGGTATTCTAGATCAACTTCAAGAACATAACCAACATCCGCCTCCTTTTCCCAATTTATTTTTGACAGACGACTCTCTTCTATCCACTTGAATCCATCTACGGGTAACTTCTGAACCATAGTCCGTCCATATAAATTATTAGCATCCAAGTACATTATATAGTTTGACTCCTTACTTGGGTCATAATTTTCAAGATACTTGTTGTTGGCTTTGGCATACCGGTGTGAAATCATTGAAATACCTCCTCGTATGCCATGTTCAAAAAACATGTACATGTTGGAGTCTTTCAACAATTGTAACCGAACACCTGTCAACTTTAAACAAGCATCCCATCCAAAACTTGGGAGCGTTATATAATGTACTGGGTCCAACTTATAATTATCAGAAGCAAAATTTCTAAAACTTCCAAATACATCACATAATAATAAAACATCAGTTTTCACAGAGAGATCATGGTATTGTCCCATGTTCTCTAAATTTAGTTCATTCCACACTTTTTCCGCATGTTTATAATCATCTTCAGTTATATTTTGATCATTGAGTTTATTATAGAAGGCATCCATAGAAGGTAGCTGCGTTTCATCAAAACGTTCCCAAGAGTCCATATAATCGTATGGGTATACACCCTTTCGTAATAATAGTTCTGTATTGTCGCCAAATTCCGTCGTCATTGTCGGAAATTTACCATCCTTCTTTAAATTATCCACCAACGCCTGAAGGGAAGAAGATAAGAATTGAAAACTGTCTTTAAATTTGAGAGACCAAGTATATTTTTTAGGCTTTGGACTCTCTTCCGCTGCCGTAGTATCTTCAGCCGCAATATTATCCAAAAGTTCGTTATTCTCCATATCGCTAGCTTCACCCTCACCTAGTTGATAAGATAAATCATAAGACAGTTCGTCTTCATCAATTTCTAGATGAAGTTGAATGTTTGGTTGCATGGAGTCATGTAGAGCAAAGAGATGAGCGAGGTATCCATTGGGGTCATATGTTACAGATCGTTGTTGCTGTTCTTGCACAATTTGATGTTGAAGTTTGATGCTAAAGGAAAGATCAAATCCTCAGTACCTTTGGGTATACAATCGAGCTCCATTTTGAGTTGATTGGATAATTTACCAATCTCTTACATGATGAGATGACCATCATACTTTCGCAAGTTGCTGAAAAATATATTGACATCCCGGTTTATCTTGTAGCTAATGTTGCATTCATTGTGGACCGCACCCCGAAGATCGGCCACAAAGATGACAGTGGTCTCTGACACGATCGCACAGTAGTTGTTTACCACAGATGAAGCAGCCTTTAGTGTAATGGTATTGATACCAATCGTCTTTAGTCATCTGCAGCGGTATTTGATTATCACACGCTCTTGGTAACTCGTCACCCAATTAAATTACATTGAGTAAAAAGTTTTTGACACAGTCTTTACCGATATACCACAGGTTTCCCCATTTCCTTTGTATCGTCTTCACAGCATTGAAAAATGTCAATCATCCCATATCCACACACTTGATGTTTTTGATAAGCTTGGGTGTATGAAGTTGATGGACATGGTTGACAAGAATCTATTGGCAGAAGGAGCGTTTCAAAATGGTGTACGGAGCTCGAAGCATCTTATGGGTGTTTCGGAATTGAAGAATGTCGTCTTTGGGGGAACGTCATTCGTTTTTCGTTATTTTTACACATTTCTGTATGGAGATCCAGCTTTGCTTGCGAATATTTGAATAGAGACATCGTTGACAGAAAAATAACTTGTGTTGTTTTCCTCGTTGAGTGTGGAGTAATCGATCTAAATCCTTGATCCAGCAATAGTGTCCTTTGTAGAGAAGCAGATTAACCACTCGTTCATAGGGTCCCTCGTATATACGAAGAGGTATTAATTTGCCTTCATCATACGATATCAATGCGACACCAATATTTGTTGAGCTTTTCAAATTTGCTGATGTCGCTTACTTGTACTGGGAAGTTGATACCATTAAAGTCAAGCTGATCCTGCAATCGCTCGTTATATTGACGGTAGTGTCGATTTCCAGTAATATCTGGATAGATAGCTGACAATATTGCCCATTGAAAGCATCTCTCGTTGGGTTTTGGACGTTGATTACAGCCTTTTTAGCCTTGAATTGTTTTTGCGGAAATAAGGCTAGAATTTAGCCCCTTGAAAACCAACTAATTGAGCCAAGTGTAGATCCAAGGTGTTCCATTTGTTTGACTATCCAGCCAGATCCACGTTGAACAAAAGTATCAATGTTCTTTAAAATATCATCGAAAATCATTGATGTGTGTTGATTGACGGTGGAAAAATTGAGAATCCGCTGTAGTTTGCCTGAGAAGGTTGCGCTGATTGTCGTATCAGGATCCATATCTTTCTCGAACGTAACCTTCATCCCAACGTATGCCTTGAGACCATTCCATGTCGACAACCGTTCTTTGATCGCATTTTCCAACTGACGCCTGTTGTGATTAAGGAATACAGCAGGGTCCACCACGCTGCGACGTGAGGTAATTTGATAACTCTCCAAAAAACCGCGAAGTGGTTTGGAGAGCAGTGTAAGCATAAAACCAACCATTTCAGAAATGAAAGCCATTGTAAACTGATTACAAATTTAAAGTACACTAGAGCAATACGTAACTGAACGAAGAACGTTACAA
>JASANE010002711.1:0-25418 GCA_030248225.1 Trileptium ribeirensis
TTTAAGGCTTAGGCGTAGGCTTAGTCTAAGGCTCAGGCTTAGTCTAAGACTTAGGCTTAGGCTTAGTCTAAGACTTAGGCTTAGTCTAAGACTTAGGCTTAGTCTAAGGCTTAGGCTTAGTCTAAGGCTCAGGCTTAGTCTAAGACTTAGGCTTAGTCTAAGGCTCAGGCTTAGTCTAAGACTTAGGCTTAGTCTAAGGCTTAGGCTTAGTCTAAGACTTAGGCTTAGGCTTAGTCTAAGACTTAGGCTTAGTCTAAGGCTTAGGCTTAGTCTAAGGCTTAGTCTAACATTTATATTGCAACGTAAATTATAACAACTTACAATTAAAAAGGATGTTGATCGCGAATTTGGCCCACTACAGCTCCGAGGATGTGGGAGAAACGGCGCCGCCGCTGAAACTCGATCAAAGTACGGTGGAACAATGTGTCGGGTATGCCTTGTCGACGCCTCATGAAGTTCTTAAGGGTTCCCCAGAGGCCATCGATGTTCTGGGTGTGGGCATGGAAGTTGTCTGGGTTAACGAACTGGCGGTTGTGATGATTGACCGTTGCATGAAGACATGGCTGCGGATGGGGTAAGCGGCGGAGACCTTGGACATAAGTTTGGTAACTGTCCGTGATGACGCGTGTGCCGGGCCGTATATGTTGCTGGATAAGAGGTATGATGGTCGCAGCGGTACGATTAGCTACCGAAAACAAAAGGCAGTTGCCGGTTTGACGCTCGATCATGCCGACGACCCATCCATGTTTCCTTCTGGGCATGCCGCGGTTATATTTTCGCCGAAAGAACATGGATTCGTCCACCTCAACATCAAGGCCTGGCCCTCCGAGTACAAATTGGGTGTAGGTCATACGAATGTTATCAACATTGTTCATTTGAAAAACTCTAATAGGGTTAATAATGTTAAATCTGTTATTTGTTAGGCGTCCGCGGGCAGCCATTACTATATTTAATATGATTAGTTAATATATTATTGAAATTAGCCTGAAAGTTAAGAAATATATTTTGAATATGGTAACATTTTATATCGTTGAAGTCGTCTCGTGGAGCTCAGTAGTTCGAAAATGGTTTTTCAGCCATAACTAGCTAAAGAGTGAAAATATCATGATAAATAAGGCACGGTTGAATTTGTCTCGTCATTCTGCATGTATCTATGCTACTTATGTCTATTTTGCTCATAAAAAATTTTTCTCGATTTTTCAACGTACCGGGTCCCCCTTAGTACTGAGGGCAAAATTTGAAAAATTTCAAAGTTGTTGGAATATGGTCAAATTTGATACCGTTGAACTCGCCTCCTCGAGCTGAGTCGAATGGTACCAAAATCATCACTGCACAACGATTCCCTGATTTCCCCCCAACCCAAGGAGTGCCGGCATTATCATAAAAAAAGTATATGTGGTGTCGGCTTAAAAAATTAAGCCTATAGTACAATATTAATGGCACAGGATAATTAATTATACAAATTTTGGCCCGAGCTAGCCCCGTGGAGTGAGAGTTAAGGCCGATTTGTAGAATAAACGGTAACTTCTTGAGAATCCGAGGTGAGTGAGAAGAGATTGGCATTAAGACGACCCGGCTTAAGTTCTTTCATTATTTCCTCAAAGTTATTTGTCAGCGATCCGTTCGGGTGCTGGGGGACTAGGAGAAAAAGATCCAACTAGGTTGTTTGCGTTGGTGACAACCTAGTTGTGAAATAAGGCTCGTGTATACCGATCAGGTGTGCGTTACATAAGATGGAGGTTACTAAACAGCTTAAATCTAAGACCCTAGGTTAAGGTAATTAAATAGAATATACAAAGTATCTGCGTTCGCTATACTTTGTATCAATCTCACAAGAGAACTAATATAGTAATAGATAACCCAAACCCTAACATAATAGAACGAAAGAAACGAATCAAATAGTCTAGGGACACAAATAATGTCGCGATACAAGTGGGCTAAAATAGTAGTGGACAGAAATAAATCGCAATCCCACAAAGAATTGCGTATCGATTGAGTATGCTGAATGTTATACTTGTTTGATCAAAATAAATAATTTACCTTTTTTCTCTGGTGTCGGTTTTCTTGAAACACGGATGCTTAACCATAGTAACGCAGCCTTGCAAGATACCAATCACTAAAAAGAACGCGTGCTTATACTCGCTTTCCCACTGGTATTCTAATGGCCACACTTCAGACCATGCAATCTTCGGTGACGAATCTCGTCCTCATTTAACTACCGATAGCGTACACAAAAACCAGATCTCTACCCGACCCCACCATCTCAACGACAAAATAACAATAGGAACTTGTGGATGAAGGCATTTTAAAAACTGCCGGCGGAAAAATCGAACCTACGATCTCCCGCTCTTGGAACCGCAAACAGGCGCTTTACCGATTGAGCTATCCCTGCCGAGTTCGCAGCAGATATAAAGCCGCTATATACGACATCCCCATACCGTAACCGGAATACCATTTTAAAAATTTTATTTAAAATTGTCCATATTTTTTTGCTTCATCAGCGGTCCAATGAGACGTTATATATACAGTAATAAAGTTCCAATGAGACGTTATATATACAGTAATAAAGTTTCAACACAACCAAGCAAAAGAAAAAATTTTAAAAATGACCATATAAATGAAAAGGAACATTTAACCTTGCCAAAACCATTATTCGAAACCAAGTTTTGTTTGCAATACTTGTCACTGCATGATTCGCAATGTTCATAAACTATTATTCATATGTATATATAAATCAGTACACCAGACAATTTATGTATGCATATATAGCTTAAGTAATACACCCACATATACCTGTGTAATATATGCTAGCTTGGTTACGTATAGGGGCATATCTAAGCGGTCATAGCTAGTTGTAGAATGGACCTGTCACGCATAAAAATAAACACTCACGGTTATAAATGACCAAATTTTTGAACTGTACAATTTTTGAAACAAAACCTGAGTAGGACACAATTTTATTAAGAATTATTCATCTTCGCACAGCAGGAGTTTGTAAACAAAGCAAAGCTATGTCGATGATTGTAGCAGCTTACCTGTTCAGAAACCTGTGGTATATATTAGAACTGAACCGGTCCCACTTGATATACATAATAGAATATGGATTACTGACTTAGCTGTAAGCTTGGCTAATATAAATTGCTTCGAGTGGCTAATATAAATTGCGCGGAGCACCTACTAGTGCCCTTGTAACTTTTGTTATCAGTCTACATTGGAGTAAAGTAACATATCTGCAAAGCCGCCAGAAACTGCGTTCTTGGGAACGAACTGTGTGTATTGAGCCTGTGCGAGCAGTATGACAAGTCATCTCATTTATTGCATTCTGATCAGAAACTCATCATCTAACTGATGGGCAATGGGTGCCCAACGCGAGTCTGAACAATGTCTCTGTCCAACGATCAGAAAATTATAGTATACATTTTTTATTCTCTTTTTCTTCTTTTTTGTTCTTATTCTTTAGCGTTTGTCCCACAGAGTAGCGGGGTCCGCTATTCTGGATCTTTAGCGCCATATGTCGCGGTTGTAGGCCTGATCGGAATGCATGCCGGCGATCTTGAGGTCGTTGTGTAGTGTGTCAAGCCATCGTTGTTTTGGCCGTCCCTTAGGCCCTTTTCAGCTGACATCTAGTGTGAGACCTTTCTTGGCGAGCGTTTCATCGTCAGCACGTAGTACATGTCTGTGCCATCGGAGCCGAGATTCCCGTAGTTTGTCGCCGATTGGGGCAACACCGTATCGCAGTCTAATGTCATCGTTACGGATGTGATCCCGGCGTGTAACTCCAGAGCTACATCGCAGCATCTTTGTTTCCATGACACCGAGGGGCGTTCCATTTCTTTTGTCACCAGTCAGCATTCGGAGCCATAAAGTGTCACGGGCCGAACAACTGAGCGATAGATCTTTGACTTGAGGCGATCCTTTATTTTCTTATCGCAGATGACACAGGTTGTCGCACGCCACTTCAGCCAAGCTGCGTTTATTCCTGCAGTAACCTCCGTCAGTAGACTTCCATCTGCTGCAATCGTGGAACCCAGATATTTGAACGTTCTGGTACTTAGTAGTTCCGCGCCGTCAATTGTGATGCTGCTGGGCTCGTTTGGGTCGGTCGTCAAATATTCTGTCTTTTTGACATTTAGTCGTAAGCCGAACTTTGCTAGTAGGTCTCTCCTAGCCTGCACTTGCTGCTCGAGGTCGGCATTATGTTCGGAGACAAGCATTACATCGTCGGCATAGAGGAGGGTCCACGGCACAGTCCTTTGGAGCTCCCGTGTGACGGCATTCATCACGAGAATAAAGAGGAGCGCAGAGATATTTGAGCCTTGATAAACACCGACAGTGATACCAAAGTCTTTTTATGTTTCGGAGGCTGCCTGTGCGAGACCTTTCGGTTCGTGGTACAGAACTTTTACCCACTCGACTAGTTCTTCGGGAACATGGTGGCTACGAGGTGCGTGGCAGATGGCTTCATCTTCATAGGGTACCCGGTTAACCGCCTTTTGGAGGTCGAGGAAGGCTACATGCAAGGGCTTCTGTTTCTCGCTATGCTTCTCGAGTAGAAGCCGGGCGGCATGAATAACATCTGTCGTCTCACATTTCTTTACGAAGCCAGCCTGGTTTGCGGTGAGGTGAACAATGCCACGGATTCGCCTATCGATGATTCTTTCGAACACTTTCACCGTATGCGGAAGCAGTCGGATTGGCCGGTAGTTGGAGCAGTCACCATGGTTCCCCTTTTTCTTCCATATGGGGACAGTTGTGCTGCATTGCCAGACGGTTTGTGTCCTCTTTTCCATAATGATCTGATTTAAAAACTATGTTAGCCATTCAGCTGAATTCCACCGATGCGACTGCCATAGCTCTACCGCCAGGTCGTCCGGGCCGGTCGCTTTGCCCGGCTTCATCAGTCTCAGAGCTTCAGTTACCTCAGCAACTGTAATTGGCTGAACTGGTCCCAGAATTGGCGGTACAGCTGGGACAGGAGGGTGAGGGAACTCCTCAGTTGAGATCCCCTCAAAGTATGAGCGCCATCGTTTCGTGGCTCTTTTTCGATCACTAATCAGTTGCCCATGTTCATCGTTCACACCAAAAAATTTTTCAATGTCATCAGTGTTTCGGTGGCGGGACCTTACGAGGCGGTAGATGTCACGCTCGCCTTCTCTCGTGTCGAGATTCAGATAGAGATGTTCATGTTCATGATTTTGCAGCGGCGACGGCTTTCTTTGCTTCGGGCCTCTTTGTACTTCTGCCATTTATCTGGTGTTCTGTCAGCGAGGAAAACATGATACAAACGTTTCTTATCCCGGACCGTTTACTTCACTTCTGTCCACAACCACACATCCCTGTCAGTGTGTCCTCGCTCGGGTTTGGTCACTCCGGGTATCGTACCTGCTGCTTCACAGATAGCTTGCTTCGTTTTGTCCCAGGTTTCTTCAACCATTGCGATGGAAGGCAGCTGTATGCTCGAGATGACGGCCTTCTCATTTCCTTTTAACCGCCACCACATGATTCGTGCTGGACCATTTTGAGCTTCTGTATTTTCCTTGGGCGGCTCTACTCGCAGATGCCAGATGACTGGGCGGTGTTGGGCGGCCGTTGTTCCATATGGGACTACCTTGGCATCAAGAACGGTTTTCTGGTTGCTGCGGTGTTTAACAAGAATGAAATCAATTTGCGATTTTACGTCAGGCTGTAGTAAGTCGGGACGTGTGTCGGTCTCTTGCGAAACCTCGTGTTAGCAATAACGAGGTTGTGCGTGTCGGCATAGTCAAGAATTCGTGTGCCATCTTCGTTCTGATTGCCGTAGCCATGTCCACCATGACAATTGTTGCAGACGTTTTCTGTGTCTACGTGGCCATTTAAGACACCGGCAACAATGACGTAGTCGTCCGTCGGTGTTTTCATGGTCGTCTCATCTAAAAGAGACCAGAGTGTATCCTTCTCATGGGTGGAACATTCAGTTTGTGGCGCATAGGCAGTGAAGAAGTGAATGCGGCGATAAACTGTGACAATGACGATCTTCATTAGTCGGTCGTCATATCATCTGTCCTCAGCTACTGCGTTACGGTGATGTTTTGAGACGACGATGCCAACCCCGTTCTGAGCTCTCGGACTGCCATGGTAGATGACCTTGCATCCTACGCCAATGAGCTTTGACTTGGCTCTGCTCCATCGGGTCTCTTCTAATGTGCAGATGTCTATGCAACGTTGTTTAAGCATGGCTGCTAGCTCGTGTGATCGACCGGTTAATGATCCGATATTCAGTTTCGCGATGCGAGTGTTCTTTGCACCTTTCTTCTGTTGGGCTGGCTTACTTACCCCGTCCCGCATTCACAGGGCCTAGTCCTTTTTTCACGCGTCGCGCACCTGGGCGCGTCGTTTCCGAAGTATCAGCCTTATACGACCAGATACCCCCTCGATATCGATAAACAGCAAGGTAGTCCATTATCTTAAACAGCAAGAGATACACCAAGAAGGAAGAGCACAGCCGAAGAACGGCTACGATAAATGGAGGAGAAGGCAGAGGAACGGCGAGCCCGAAAACAGACAGAACAGCAGCAGCGGCAGCCAGAGAGAGATCACAAAGGAACTACCCCGAGCATGAATCGGCGCGAAAGAGACGACGGCGAGAACTACATCCGCCGAGGCTGTTCCATGAAGAAACAGTCTATAGCAAACGAATATCGCGCACAATCGAGAGGGGTTTTCGCACGAATTTTGAATGGGGAGATTGGCGGACGATCTCTGATTTTCTCACACAGATCGGGTCGCACCTGTGCGCGTCGTTTCTGAAGTGCGACCTAGCCTTATTCGCGATTATATTTGATGCCATATCCATGTTGATGCGACGTAAGTTTTTCATCGGTCGACCTGTCGCGAGGGCCTGTCACCGAATTGAATTGTCCACGGTCAGCTCGCCCCGTCGTAATGACGAGGAGTTTCCAGCGGCACCACGTGGAGGAACGGACATCGCCACCACCTTTTTATTCTCTTTTAGAACCATATAAACCAATAATGGGAGGCCATACTAAACAAAAACGTTCTAAAACAAATTTTCTTTTAGAATCATATAAACCAAAAATGGGAGGCCATACTAATCGTATGTTTAGTAAAGGGAGGCTATTTGAAACAAAACTGCCTAGTGTACACTCCATGGGTTACAAGAACATTCAGTTTACGCAAGCCTGCACAGAAGAGGGCATTTTTTTCCGCCGGGAGTAAAAACACCGACACATTGATCGATCAATAATTAATGTTTACTGAAGGGATGCGATTGGAGGCAGTGCAAAATTGTCTAGTCTACGCTCCATGGGTTACAAGGACATTCAGCTTACGCAAGTATGTACCGCGGAGGGCATTTTTCGTTGGCAATCCATAAAACCAACATCTTTATCGATAAATAAATATTTTAGCTTGCTCAATCTCTTCAAAGTCTCGTAGAGGCACTAATGTCATCGCAATATGTAAAATTTATTTTTAACACATTTTAAATCTACAGTGCCTTCATTTCGTCCTTCATCTGAATTACCATTTATTTATAAATTTCGAAGACGAAGTTCCGGATGCGGTTTAAATGGGCGGCTCCGGAAAATTTCCGCTTCGATTATTCCCTGATATTTGACTATTGATACAAACATTTTGAATGGCGATTTCTTTCTACAGATATTTTCGCATTAGTAATTGTTAAAAACTGTATGTAATGTATTCTGATTCTTAGTAAGTGCTTTGATACATTAGATATATTCGTGGTTGGCGGTCAACATCAGAATATATATCTATGAAAAGTGATGTCAGAAGAGCTTGTATATCGTTCTGTCGAAATTATCGACGGTGAGTAATGACAGTTCTGCATTTCCAATCACCATTTGTACACTTATAAGATTCATCTGTATAATAGGCCATGTAATATCTTGTCACAATTCAGATTTAGACTATGCAAGCTTCCAAAGTTCTTTCAAGCTTCCAAAGGACTCTCCATTCTCTGAAAATATTGTCGCGCATAAACCATTCATTAATCCTAATTGTCTATTACCATTAGTAGCGGCTAATTATACGGATGAAATTTTGTGTAGTGAGCGAAACGAAGAATTTTTACTAGCGGTATAGAGGTGCACTTTAACGGTGTCTGTTATTGTTTTTTAGAGTGGCCCGCATGACTTCAGAGCTTTTTGGGTGTAGGATTGATTTGCATGGTAGCTTATTTGAAAGCTTGAAGTGCGTGCCCGTCATTTAAATTTAAACCCAAAATACATGAAAATAGTAATATATCGGCAACTGCCCGTGCTATGAAGATGTTTCTAGTGTCACGTAGAGCAATTCAGCCTCTATGTACTTACATATTGAGTACACAATAATCCGGTATATCGTCTACATTACTCAATCAAAATGGCTGATATGCGATGGCTTTTAGCTGTGTACATCTCTGTAAATTACATATTTAACAGTCATAATTCACCATTTGTGGTGATAAGGCAAGCTACTAGTTTTAATCATGACACATTGTTCTAGACTTCAAGTCTCTTATTTGGTAAAATTAAGTCATTTATTTTCAAGGATTACAACCCATTTTAATAAATTCTTGAATAGCGTATTCTTTTTCATAGTGGTTCCTTGTTATTGCTCGTTTGCGGCATTTTAATTGTTGAATTATAAAACATTGGGAATGAAACAGGTTTTTGCATTGTGGTAAGCCAAAATTCATGGGCGTGTTTTCAAATATTGACTGCCATTTTGAATCGTTTAACTGGAAGGGTCGATCAGAAAGGAATTTTTCCAGCAGTCGGCAATAATTGCTAGAAACAATCTACATTATTTTGTTTAACGTAAAGTCCAGAGCTTTCTTTTATCAATTTCGGTTTAGAGTTTTTAACGACTTGCACGTTTATTGTTTGATTGAAATTCTTGTCCTTATAGGGTTATCGTACTTTCATACAGTAAATTGATTGTGCATTGTTGTTTGGCTGAGTTTTTTTTACGTGTGGCTTAACAAATGATACTTTATAACAACGGATAAAAACCATCGTTTTTTAAATCATCAAAATAGTTATATGGTATGTTGCTGAGAATTCGTATGATAGCATTGTTGTGAAATTGGTATAATAAAATATGTAGGATTGCCTAAAATACACTATAATCTACTAAAACGGACCGCGTATAGCTAAATTATATAAATATACCGCTCCCCTTACGGTCTAAAAACATTCTGTAAACAGTTTCGTTTCGCCATACAGGAATCAAGGTTTTGTCGTTCTATACCAATAAAATTTTGCATCTGGCCACGAAATTCAGTGTTAGGATATTCGGATTTTCCCGACGTCGCCGATAACATCCGGGTATGAAATTGTATCCGGATATCCTTACCCATCTGTAATAAATACTTTATTTTTTGTAGAGATCGACGGGTTGAACAATAACAATCCAGGCTCTAGCAACTCTTGTAATAAAGCAAGCAATCGCAATGCTACCACGAAGCCTCCAAGGTTAAAATTGAAGAAAGACAAACGATTAGTATCTAAATTAGGTATGTTTACTTACTTATTTAATTTAATCTTATATATATTTTAGTTCAGTTAGTAGAAATTTTTGTAGCACACCCGAGAAATTAATACTTGCTCCGGTTATACAAAAGTAGTTTTTCAAACGAACAATCTTGATGGTGGTATATTTCAGTATTTTACCCCGTGAAACAGTTATTTTTCCAAAGCGGTTTGGGCCCAACTATGTTGCATTATCTGAATCGAATCTAGTATTGTCAGAACGTAGTTAAACGTATTTGAGATTGTGTGTTGCAGGAGTGAAATCTTTTATATTTCGTCTATGTGTGTGTGATCGGCTATAACTCGGGAACGACGTAACCAATTTTAATGACCTTGGGCTCATTCGAATCAACATAGTCGATTTACATGTCAGAGCGTTTTTAATTTAGGGTCTGGTTCTATGGTCAGGTGTCAAAATGTGGGTTTTGGCAACATTTTATTACCCTTCATGAAAACAAGGTTATTTTATCTTAACTTTCGATTTTTGCTCTGGGTGGTTTTATTTCATAGTAAAAAGACAAATGCCGGTGCCTCTTTTTTGTTTTTCGATTAAGGCTGCGGTTCTGGATTTATGGGTTTGAGGCACGGGTACGGCGCCCCAACGGTTCCTCGACTCAAAATTTGAAAATTTGTTCTGACGTCTTGAGCAGGTGATAAGTTTCACCTGGCGGTTTTTGGGCAAGGGAAACTCTTTGCCGGTGCTAGTTTTGCTTTGTGGCCATGGTTCCACGGGTACGGAGCAGGCAATAACCGGAACCGGAACCTGGTCTTCGAAATTTATATATAGTAAAACAAATGAAGGAAGAAATTAAGGTAGTCGATTTAAGATGCATTAAAAATAACTTTTACATTAAACTTATTGCATTGCGCTAGCATTGCTGCCGTTCTGAAACTTTGAAGAGACTGAGGAAGCTAACAACGTTTATGGATCAATACGTTTTATTGGACACACAGGGCAAAAAATGCTTTCCACTATACACCCTTGCGTATACTGCGTCAAATTGAATGTGCTTACAACGCATGGAGCGTAGAATACACACCTTCGCTCTGTCTCCAGTTGCCTCCCTTTACTACACATACGTTTGTTGCGTGTTCTTCTGTAGGAAACTTAAAATTATTGATTTATATGATTCTAAGAGAACATAATAGATAGAAGGTAATTTTCTGATCAGTGGTAAAAGACACTGTTTGGGCTAGTGTTTTTGTCAAACCGTGCCCGTCAGTTAGATGATAACGACGATAACTTTCTAATAAGACAAACTGATACTGGTCGCACAGTTTCAATAAAAGCAGTTCATTGCCAAGGAAGCAGTTTCTGGCTCCGTTGTAGATAACATTACTTTACTTCAATTTTGCTTGTTTCCAAAGTGTACAAGCGCACTGGTTGGTGCTTGACGCGATTTATATTAGCCAAGCATACGATAAGTACTCCTACATAAGTCATACTCTGTTACCCAGTTGGACTGGTTTAATTCGATCGTAACCTGGAGACTTCTGAATGTGTAAAATAGCTGCTACAGGCATCGACCTGGTTTTGATTTGATAGCAAGCTCTTGCAGGTAATTATGAAAAATTCCTACTGAAATTATGTTCCGTACTTACGTTCCACACCACAATTTGTTTAGTTAATCTATTCTTTTGCTTGGTTGTATTGGAGTTTGATCATTGTATAGTTGAGCGGAGCGAGGTGAAGCCGAGCGAAGCGTTTTCATTTTCTGTCTGTGACCAAAAAAGTCGATGTCCGTTCGTTCGGTCCGACGGATCTCAAGATCCACTGAACCGATTTAAATTTTTTTTGTTTGAAAGCCTATCGTGTCAGAGTGTGCACCTGATATTTGGGATTAAAAATTTTGAGTGGTTAATTAGTAATTAGCTAATTAGTTAAGCTTATGCAGCTAAAATAGAGAATTTTGCAATATTTGTGTTATTTATTGAAATAGAATCGTTTCAATCAAACCATTATAGGGTTTTTGGGTCAAAGAATTCAAATATAATATTTTTACCAATGATAAAGCCCTATGCCCTATGCAATGTAGTTATTTGAAGAACATAAAATTGAGTACATTCGTAATGCCACAGCCCAAGCTCCGCTAACAAATGTAGTTCCACTACCGACTAGTATATATTACATATGTTTGGATCAGAGATGAAGCAAAACTGTGGAAATTTTCAAACCGGTATTTATGGTTTTTGCGCTTTGCCGGAACCGCAACCGGAACACGGTTTTCGCCGAAACCGTGATTCCGGTTACTCCCTGGTACGGGTGTATGGTGCCTCCAAGTTTCGGGGTCAGAAAGCAAAATAAATTTTTTTACCTCATCTTAGTACCCTTCACGGAAGGTAAGTTATTTTTCATCTTAACTTTCGAATTTTTTCTTTGCTTGGTTTTATTTCATAACAAAATTATAAATCCCGTTGCCTCTTTTTTGTTTCTCGATTAAGGCTCTGCTTGATGGGGTTTGAGATATGACACCCCCGTGGTTCATCGATCCAAAATTCGAAAATTAGTTCTGATGCCCTGGGCGGCTGAAAAGTATAACTTGGGGGTTTTCGGGCATGGGAACCCCTTTGCCGGTATTGGTTATGTTTGAACTTGTGAGGTATTGTGTGATATCCGCTTATAGCATATCGACGTATGCTGTCGACAGCTGATTGGCTGTGCACGCAAGACGCGTAGGTGTGCATATGCTTCACTACGTTCTGCGATCTCGACAGAATTACTAGTATATATTGTGCTTTGGCATTATTATAAGGTCCAGTACAATACTCTACAATAATTAAAATACGTTTTGGTGAAATCGTATTGTTGTAATCATCGTTCCCAACATCACATATAGATCAAAATTAATTTCCAAATTATACTGATACGCCACCCTTTGAGATGTAACAATTGTGACACGACAAAAATCAGCATGTACTGTAATTTTTAAGGTCATCCGATTGGTGCTCATTAGTTACAGGTTAGCAGGCATTGATTCTTTTGAAAAACATACCTACTGACTCAGCGAGTACACATAATTTATCTATAAAAATTTAAAAAAACCTTATTTAAAGAAAAACTTTTATGTATATACATAAAAATTAATGCAACGATTCCAGAAATTATGATCTTCAGAAATCATGATTTAATAAAAAAATTTACTGAAATAAGTGCTCTGAACCTAAATATTAAAAATGATACCGAGATATAATTTTTACGTAATAAATATTAAAAAATGATAGCGAGAAACAATTTAAGTAGCAAGCATCTGCAATGCGAGCTACATCCACTATTCGAAGGATAATGTTAGGACGTTTGAAGGTCGCACTGAAGTGTAAGCATCAAAATGATAAGTCCTGAAAGATGGCTGAACATATGGGCAATGTATTATGTCAAAACCAAATTAGTTTGGCTCAACGATTGAGCAGTTTGGCTATTAATATCGTTTATACTTAAAGCCAATTGTATTTGAATTCCAGTGGAACGCGAATTTTCAATTTTGTGGCTCTGGAGGGGGGTTGAGGAGGTCCTGTCTGTGTGTGTCGCACCTGGATCTCGATAAGGGTTGGGCGGATTTTGATGCACTCGAACCGCAATGGTCGATTTAGGTGTAGTGACGGAGCCCGGTTTTTGAATTTTTTCGCATGGTAAAAGTTATGGGGCAAAATGACGTCATTTTGGCCCATTTTTCGGCCACTCCCTCCAGTTTTTGCGAATTTTCTCAATAAGTAAACGAGGTATCCGCAAAGTAGGCCTATTCCATGTAGCTTTACCAGGGCTTTCCAATGATATATAACAAGTTTTTCAACTACTTCCCAATCTGAAGTCTATAAGCTTATAGTTGGCGCCAAATTTAATATTTGGTGAAAAGTCATGGGAAATGCACCTAAATGTGTGTTTTTTGTTGCTTTTAGTGTCTTGTACGGGGCTTTCTCACTCATTGCAAGTGTTGAAAATATTGTTGGGCAAATATTTTTTACACTTCTGGTTCATACTTGGCATAAAAATGACGTTTTCGAAAGTTTTGGTGACAAGTCGTGGGAAAAGCATCTGAATGTGTGTTTATTGTTGGTTTTAGTGTCGGATATGGGGTTTTCTGGGCCGACAAGCTCATTGCGAGTGTCAAAAATATTGTGTGGCAAATATTTTTCACACTTCGGCTTCGGGGGATTGTTTTCACCACTTGAATTCTGGCTCGCAAGCGAGCTTCACTAGTTGTTATTTCACTGTACATCTCGCTAAATTACATATTCAACACTTAGAACTCCCACCTTGGTGATAGGACAAGCTACTAGAAAGTATTAATTTTCTTTTAATGATAAATTTGTTTTGAAAATCTTTCTGACCATTCTCGATTTTTAATTGAGTAAAACTAAGAAAATCGCTCACAGGCCTCGGTTTTGGTAATTTTGTGGCACCTATATTATTTATGTTCGTAACACGGTATTTGCCTGTCATGAAGCAGGGAAAATAATTTTAAAGGGAAAAACAGTTGTAATCGAAATTATACAGCCTTGGAGACCTTGCGCGGTGTAAACATTGATATAACATGGTTTCAATATTTACAATCCAGCTACTACTTTCGTAAGACCTACTACTAAGTTTCGTTAATTTTTCGAATGTACTTCAATATATATTCATTGATGCTTTCAGTTTGGCAATCTTGATTGCTATATTTAGTGACTATTGTGATTACTTCCGTTTTTCATGACTCTATTCAAGCTCCGTACTACTGGTTTAAGGTTTTATTAATAATAAATCTATTTACACAAATTATAACTGAAACAGGGTGAGCGCAGTTTCCTCAAATAACGCACTGTGCAAAAAACCATTATTGCTCGTCTGATAGTCACATAAGCTTCCACCACTTTCGACGTTTAACGGAATGTACATGTAATATCGACGTGACGCTGCTGCATTACGCACTTCCCAGACGTAATGCCCATACGACCCCGGCTATCGTGACTTCAAGGGCGGACCTATTGGGTAAATTTTCTTTCATTCGGGTCAGGCCCAAGAAATTACGGAGCTTAGCAAGCCGCAGGAGCGCTTCACAGGATGTGTTCTGATCCTGCCGGACGGGCTGTGCACGTAGTCTACGAGGTACTACCTTTGAGGTCCCCAGGGACGTTGGCTCCGTCACCTGCTCAAAGGCCAAAGAGACCAGACCGCTATTCCCTATCCACGTTTAACCCGGGAAGTGTAAAATTTCGAATGTTTAGGTTTGATCGAAATTGATTCCCACTTTCTCGAAACGACTAATTTATTTGATTTAGCCAGTGGCCCCCACTAGGGTCCGACAAATCCCTAGACGTTTAACGTCGGCCTCGCGCGTGTGGTTTCCTATTTTGGGTGCTCAGCGTGAGTTGTAACATTTCCTAATTGAGTCGCACGAGTCGCACTTATACTATAACATAATCCACACATTAAAGCGAGTCACGCTAAGGTTTGCTTCTTCGATGCGCGTGTCAAAACTGAACGTGGGTCGTCGATTTGGGGTGACGGATTTCAAACCCCTTTGAATACCTATCGCTACTACAGGTCAGCAAAACACTTGCACAACTTGGGTTTCCATTGAGCCTTTATTGATGAGTCTCAAAATTATGGGTGTATAGACAGACACGTATTGTACGGGCGAATACAATAAGCATTATGTCACGGATATGGTACGCTAACAAGAGAATGAGCAGAGCATCAACTGGGGCGGGTTGCGGAGTCATCGCCTTTTTCACGGTACTCCCACAGCTGAGTCAAAACACGGCGTGTACTGTGAAGCCTTTTCTAATGACAGCTGCGCTTACCTTACTCATGAAAAACAGGGGGTCATATCAAAAGTCAGGACCGGCAAGTAGTGCGGTTATTTATCGATAAAAATAGGCGCCAATAAACTAAGTACGTGCTCGAAACTACGAGCGCTACCATTAAAGAACGGTACTCCGACAAACAACAGGTTCAGGTAAGTGAAAGGCGGAAACGAAACACGGTATGCGGGGTAAAGCGTACAACGGGACGTTCGCGAGACTTCATCTTGCTCATTCTAATCACGAGACTATGGTACATGAGCAATAAGCATTGGTAGGTAGTGAAAAGTAGCGATTGGGTTATATATGTATAAATGGCAAAGCATCATTACAGCCGAAAAATTATACGTATCTCCATATGTATAACTACGTAGATATGTTAGTAAAACAGCAAGTTCGGGAGGCGTTTCTTGGTACGACTCGTTAAATTTTTCTTTTCCTACGTTGTGACCAATAAGGTATGATCTCAAATTTTCTTCCTACTCGCATACATACATACGTACTTATAGTGACCACAAAATTTTCAATAGGCGTTATAGACCTACTAATTATTTTTGGTTCCAGTTTCCTACAAGATCAGCATATTTCCCGAGCAACAGAAAACGAAAGATTTGGGCTGGTTGAGTAGACATGACTGATAAATCTTCGGCTCTAAGTACTTACAAAAGTGCCTCAAAACGCCGTGGCGAAAGCGGCAAAATTTGGTCTTAAATCACTGCTAATCCGTGATATGAGGGGTTGCACAAAATAGACTTTTGGTGTAGGCCACTACCGGAGTAATGAGCCTTTCTTCTGAAGGATCCTTAGTTCCTACGGGTTAACCAAGTTGGTGTGTCGGATGAACTGTCGGTGCTAATTCACGATGTATTCTGCTTAGTCAATAAAGCTGGTCATTGTCTTAGACGATTGATTCGTTAGCTATTGCCACTCGGCAGCAGTACGGGTCAAATTCGAATGAGTTCATAGCTTACTACGCAAGCTATAAATTTGTTCTAGGTTTAATAAATTGATGCCAGAAAGTGGCTGTGTGCTATCATTATATGAAAGTTATGCCTACATTTGGGGCATGGGGGTAGGAGTTAAAATTGTATTTCGGTGCCTATAAACTTGACTAAAACGAGAGCTATGCTTGGCGATGCCTCATCGGTCATCGGCGCTATTCTAAACGTTCTAAAACTTGAGTTAGTTTAGACTCATAAACGGCTCTCAAAACGAACTTTATTTGGTACTAAAATTAGGCGAGTATTGCGGGCGATTTCTACTCGACGATGCGAGTCAATTAGCGGAGGCCCCGGTTGTCGGGACAACCGTAACAATTTTGTTCACTGTGATGCACTCGGTTCGAGTCTTTAAATTGCTCGGGCTTCTAGTCTTCAACCGAGGTTCGGCGTACGAGTAGGTAGGGGCGGTGAAAACCTATAATTTTCAATTTCTTCATAACTTGCCAGTCTTTTTCTATGAAATTTTGTGTGTAGACTGGGTTCTGCCTTATGTATCGATATTCTAGGAGCGGGTTAGCGGTCCTTGCAAAAACTAGTCGGTCGGGCCAAGACCCGATATCACGTCTAGCGATATCGTCAACATCCAGATATAAAATTTTACCACTTGTAATATGAGTTACCAACACTGGGGAAACTAACATTTTCCCTTTCCTAACCGAAATATGTGGAAAAGCAAGACCGAAACAGAATTACAAAAATAACATTATTCGTAAAATCTGAACTGTAATCTGAGCAACGGTTGTGCGCGTCGGGTTTAAATTTCCTATAACCTTTGAACGGGCCACGGCTTTGCCGGGTTCAATAGCTTAAATGAAACGCCTAATGGGCCTCTATATATACGAGAAAAATCGTGAAAATTCCTGTGATGAATATCGAGTTATTAACGTTTAAAGTTCGGGTAGGGGCGGACCCCTATCTGGCCGTCGGGTTTGTAGTTCCGACGCGATAATGCCGGGTTATAAAGTGGTGTCCGATAGCGGACATTCCTACGAAGAAACAGCGAGGATTCCAACAAAATTCCGGGAGAGGATCTTAAAATATTTTACTTTTGATCTTGAATTTACATTTTTGGTGGGGTTAGGCCTCTTCAATGCCGTCGGGTTTAGGGTTCCGACTCGAAACTGACATGTTTTAGACTAAATTCAGTTCCTGTTAGTAGACAGTACTACGAAGAAACTGCCAAAGTTTTAGCTAAATTCCAGGAGGAAAACCTAAGATAGGTTGATTTTCATATTTTGGTGGGTGCGACCGCCTTCCGGGTCGTCGGGTTTGTATTTCCGACTCGATATTTGACCGTTTTAAATATTGAAACTATGGTTCGGATGAATTTTGAATCGAATATCTGGGGTGGTTCCTAAAATATAACAATTTTCGACCTGGGCGAGGTGTCTCGTTCGCAGGACGTTAAATCCGTGTGTCGGCTGACATTTCTAATACCAAATTTCAGAAGCCGTCGGTGCCCACAGCACCATTACCTCATCTCTAAAACTCAACGGAGCCGATATTTTAGACACCAAATTTTCTAAATTTTGTTTCTTATCTTAACCAGCGAGATTGAACGCTGGTAAATAATATTTCATAAAACCTAACAAGTTACCAGTGCGGCGATAACTAACGAACACTGGTAAATTTTATAATTCGGAGTTGGACTTCTATTTTTCGGGGAATTTTCTCAATTGCTGTTCGCTTTCGGGCGAACAGCCACATTTTTTTGTGGTCCTCATTTGTGAGGACGGTCGTGACGGGTCTTCGTCACGGCCAATCTCTCTTATGAAAATTCAAAATAAACTTTGCGGTCCTACGATTCGGGGTAGGGCTACACCTATACGTATCGGGTCAGCGGGGAATCGTACCGTCCTATATTCCTACGAGATCGCGTATGGCAAGGGCTCGCCATACTCACGTTCTGTACCTATAAAATACCAGTTTGCATGCGTAAAAAATCCCTAACTTTTCTCCTAAAATCATCCCAAATAAATTACACCCAATCAATCATGCCTCCAACCTAAAGATTACAAAAATACAACAGAGTATGACAAACAGAGTACATAGTATCATAGTAGAATACAGGCGCTTTTATGGCCTGTTTAACCCAATGGAATAGTACAATTATAACACGGCATAATCATAAAAACGGTATGCAATGGCAACAATAGGGCGGCGCTTTTATGGCCTCACATAATAACAACGAACGGTATGAACATAGTATAACACTCATATACAAATGGTTAACGAATATTATCTTAATCTAGCGGCTGGATCGTGTACCAGAAAATACATATGAGCAACAACATCGCTTCCAACGGTACACAATTATGTGATACGATCAGGATAATATATATATCGAAAACGTGCCTTTATGGCCATAAAAAGTACAACAAGAACGATGATAGTGACAAACAATGGAAATATATATATGCCAATGATGCCTTTATGGCCAACGATAATATGGTAAAATCATGATAATGTCAATACATATACCAAGGCGTGCCTTTAGGGCACTACAATTAATATGTAGATAGATGGATATAGATAACTATGCACGGTTACAATTCCTTGATGATTATCCATCCCTGAAATGTCAATAACGATACCCATCTTGATCAAAACGACGTCGGCGGTGCAAGCCGAAATACTGAAAATGTTAGTCGATTACATAGCGGGACTCTTGAACCTGCTTACTCCGGACTCGTGTCGTTTACCTATATATAGATATATATGGTGCTATTGAATTTGTTCCGATTACGTACATATATACCTTGATTTCAGCTCTGTTTCAATTAACGTATGTACCCCGTGATTTCTGATTTGTTGTAATTATGTACTTGTACAACTGTATTGATCTTGCGAGTTGTTTCGATTACTGGTTTACGTATATACGGTGGTTCCTGGTTTGTGCCAATTATACAGCTCACATATGAGGTGACAGCAGGGCTTTGTAGTCGATGGGTATATATAGAGGAACTCAGTTTTATATTTGCTTGCGCTAAGAGGCGATTAATTGGTTCTGCTTACATAGATGTACGTATCGCAATGCGACGGTAGGTTCCGTATCCTTCCCACCGTTCCCGTCGGTGGTCCCAGGTTGGGGAGACACTGGTGGCTGAATTCGGAAATGCTGGCCACATGTGGTCATGATTATTGGGGGACTCGATTAAATGTTGACCATTACCCTATGGACAGGATTTTTGGTGTTCGCTAAAATGTTGTCCATTATACTGTGGACAGGATTTTTTTTGTGTTCAAAAAATGATGACCATTACACTGTGGTCAGATTTATTGGGGAGTTTCTAAATGTTGGCCATTGGGGTGTGGCCAGGATTATCGTAAAAGTTGGTCATTATTGTGTGGTCAAGATTATGGGTTTTCGCTAAAAGTTGGCCATTAGGCTGTGGTCAGGATTTATCCACCTCGTAACGATCCGTATGGATCTGTTACATACAGGTTTCGCCAGAAATGAGTGTCACCTGTCGAACGAACGAACATCGAGAAAGCGTTGTGAGGTTCCTTAAGGATCCGAGCAACAGCTACCAGATGCAGGAAATGAGTGTTGTTCGTCCGATGTTCGCTCGTTAAATTCAAAATTTTGTTTAAAATGCGCTGGAATTTTGTTTGACACGTGTTCGAAATTTTGGCGCACTGCTTTACGTTTGGTCGAAAGAGAATAAATAAATTTTGTTCCATGTTCGTTCGTTGGAAAAGTGACACTCATTTCAGGCGAATACCGTAGCTTAGTGGTTTGCGTACGCACATTTCATCCCATCAACCCGGATTCGAACCCTGGCGCCGGCTTGACTTTGTCAAACATTACACGATGCTCAAATTAGTTCAGGCGTGAAAGGGCTAAAAAATCGCCCCAAAATTTTAAATTTATCGAGTGAATACCGAACGCACGACACTCATTTCTAGCGAGTAATGTTTTTGCACATAGCTTCATGTTTACACTGCTCCAATGATTTCCTATCTAAGTTCTTAATATACGGACACGAATAGGGAACCTTTATTTTTGATTTTGGCCATTTGTGGTTACCCAACATTTGAGCTTATCACTTTCATAGAAGAATCGTATTGAAGACGGATCAAGTGCTACAACCATGCTGTTATACCAGTTGTTTTCGAGCTATGCGATAAAGTTTAGATAAAATATTCCCCAAAAACTGACTCGAAA
Source organism: Trileptium ribeirensis (assembly GCA_030248225.1). Taxonomy (NCBI): domain Eukaryota; kingdom Metazoa; phylum Nematoda; class Enoplea; order Enoplida; family Thoracostomopsidae; genus Trileptium; species Trileptium ribeirensis. Next base: position 20,481 of record JASANE010002711.1, read on the forward strand.
GTAACTGGGGTAACCGAACTAGCAAGCCCTGATCACTCTGAGGGGCGCCTGACAACGAGAAGTTCGGTTTCCCAGATTGCAAAAATTGGTAACACTATAAATAATATTGATTCGCCGCTAATATAAAAATATACTATTTAGTGATTAGAATTTAAACCCTGCAGGGAAAAATTTAGATTTTTACGTTTCACAAAGTAAACAAATCGCATATTTTTTGCGCGCAGAGAAATTAAGGTTCATTTTTATTGGAGCTTTGTGGCATCTGAAGGCTGGACTGGGAGAAGAAAGACAAAACATACCTGGGTACGCTTCCCCATCTGTGGTAAAATTAGTCAACTAAGAAATAAGCTAGCAAGCTATATCAGTTTGACATCAAATCGGTGTGGCTGCTGACGCCTATATCTCTTTACTGATTGGGGGTGTATTTCGTTCGAATTTTCACATTGAGTGTTCATATAAGCTGCGTGATCATGGCATTGATAACTGGTCAAACTGGGTTATTCATTCGCTGAAAATTTTGTGACGCCAGACGGAACGAAGGGGCTGGTTCGAAACTATGAGCCGCTGGAATTTGCCATGGATCATGAGCGGGGAGCATCTAGCTTGAGTTGAGTGGCTCCACCGACTGTGAAATCCAAGACTTTGCAAAATACAATGTTTTTCAGCGAGAAACTAAAAATTGTAGTAAATGGTTTAGAAAAAGTGCAAAAACATCTCACAGGCAGTCAGTCTTTCAACCAATTTTTACTGAATTTAATCAAACTTTTAACTTGATAAAATATTTATGTAAAAATTTTGCCAAGCATTTCATATAATCTCGATGATGTTCCTACAGCTAAAAATTTTACGAAGGGGCGCCAAGTTTGCCGCTCCCCGCGTCCACTTTGGATAAGCTAGAGAATAAAATTTGTAAAACCATGTTGTTCCTAAATTTAGGGTCCATGTCAATCCTAGCGACTTTACAAGCGCTGTAATATGTTCTAAGTAATATTTTGATCTTTCTACTTGATAATATATTTGCCTCTCAGATAATATGCCTAGGCAAATACTAATCCGGAGGATATTTTTGTAGTGCAACACATTAGACAATTATTAATAACGGCATAAGTTTTGCACACGTCCAATTACTTCAGCAACGTGACAGAATTGGAGTGATGATAAATTATTTATATTATGTTTGGAACAAGGGTGTGATGAGCAAAATACTAAGGTTTAACATACTGTTTATAGAAGAATGTAAAAAATCGCGTTCAGAGGATTATTTGAAACGGAATCTCAAAATACTTGCATACCAAAGGAAGCTTCGTGAGATGGACGGTGCTCTTGCTGCGGTTAGTTGTCAATAAGTCAGTTATTTTTATCATATTCAATGTGTATGTTATGCGTTAAAACGTTACCAATTACGTGAATAATGGATAAAATAATTGAAACGGAGCGAAGGGAGTTTTCACTGAGGATTCTAGGGGGAAAATCTTGACATATTTTTTGTCTGTCACTCATTCATAACTCATTTCTCACGGACGGATTTCGATATTTTTTGTTAGCAAAAGTGATATTAGTGTGCCCTTTAGTAGAAAGCGAACAGCTACGTCCTCTTCTTCCGGGCGAAAACGGAAAAAACAGGGGTTTTAAGGGTTCGTTGCCAAATCTGGCCGTACGGGTACCAGTGTCCGCAACCTATACCTCGCGATGCAGGCATGTCGATACATCGAAAAATGGAGACGCCATTACAGAATCAGGTCATCGAAATCTACAGGTTTTCGACTTTTTTGTAGGACCACTCTCTGGGCCGCTGTGGGACTAATCATGTTTCATCAACCCATTACCAGAAATAGTGATTTTTCCAATTTCACTATCCTATTGCCTGTTTTTCCTTACAATGAGTGCCTATTAGGTAATCAGCTGAATACGCTCGCCTAGCTGTATAGGGTCCAACTAATATCTAGATTATACGTTTTCATGTGATTTCAAGGGTTTTACGGTCGACGAACTCGATTTCCATAATGTAGGTCGTCTTTGTTTCTCTGGTTATATATTGCGTGCAGCGCGTGGTCTATATATAGATATTTCTGAAGGCTGAATACAATGATATGGTTATCTAGAGTCCAGCGTACATATTTCATGCCCGTTTTCATGGGTTCTCAGTGGGTTTGGGGCCAACGAAGCCGATTTATAGAATATAATCTATCTTCAGCTATTTTGTTACGCATTGCGTTCAGGTCATCAAGAATTGTTTATATATGTTTCCGGTAGGCTGAATACGATGGTTTAGTTATCTAAACTTCAGCGCGAGTATCTTATGCCTTTTCAGACGTTTTAATTGGGTTAGGGTCAATGAACTCTATTTCTTGAATATACATAGTCGTTATTCAGTAGTTTTGTACGTGACATCAAAAATAGTCTATAGGTTTTCCGGTTTGCATGGACGTGATGGGTTGGTTATCTAAAGACCAGCACACATACTTGAAGCGTTGTCAGTTGTTTCCGATGGGTTTAGTGTCGAGTTACGTATTCAATGGTTCATAGTCATTCATCAACAGATTTTAGGGTAGTACATATATAAATCAAACACATCCTGTTACAGGTGATTAAACAAAATGATAACTTAAAAATGAAAACACGCTTGCTCCGTTTCACCCTCGCTTGTGAGATACTAGTACGTGATATTTTTTTTATAATTCTAAAATATTATATCTCATACCTCTTTCATGTAATACGTGTACTTAAAGTCGTCTTGCAGCGTTTATTTTTCTAACTTTATAGACTTTATTCAGTGTCTGTCATGCCTGGCGAATGTTAGCTCAGGCTACAAACTGTACCAAATAGGTGGAGGTCGTGTGGACATATTTGACTGAAGCCATAGCATAAGCTATGGTGTTCTGCAACAATTGAATGTATATGTTTACCGTTTCAAACACTTGCAAACAAGTTACTAAAGCTTTGGTCATGAACTCACGATTATAAGTCACGGACAAAAATAAATGTGTAAAAGCGAATGTGAAACTCGAACTACCGTTAACACAAACAAACGTTAGAATGTCTGTCTTCAAACGTAATAAATGTCATGTTTGTCGTTTGTTTATGAATCAGCATAAACGACCGTAGCAAAACTTTTATAAGCAAGCGTTGTTTACGACATTTTTGTTTAATTATGTTTTTATTTTGACCGAATACAGTTATTGTTTAAAATATTTTTCAATAAGTTATTCCTAGTATCTGTGGTCAAAGACTTTCGATATTATGAGAGTAAATATTTTTATGCATTATTTATGGAGTTATATAGGCATAATTATGCTTTCTAGATACGAAGCAGAAAGATCAAGGCAACTAAACCAACTAAACTTGGAATCAAAAAGAAGAAATCTAAGAGAGCTGAGCGAGTTTTTAAGGATGCTGATTTTAAAGCATGGGCTGATGATTTGGCATGTTCCAAACTGAACCATTGAAAGAAATGCGTTTTTCACTGAATATCAAGAGTGCGCAAACAACAATGATGTTAGGAATACTATACTGATTGAATATCAAGAGTGTGCAAACAACAATGATGTATGGAACACTATACTGCTTATCGTGAAGTGTTTTGAAAGGCTGGTGCCGCCGCTGAAACCGAACTCTGGTTATATGATGACAAGCAGGGTGCGAAAACAACATGGCTGTTTCTCACATTTGAAGAATCATTTCAAAATAATTTACTAACAGCGCTCTTGTATACGTGCACTACGGGAGTAACTCCATTAATCAAAATCTTCGCAGTAGCCATTGTTCTAAAGTTAACGGCTAATCAGTCTAATTATACACTGAAACAGTGAAATAAATATTGGTAAATAATAGAAGATTAAATTGAATGTTGTTTGTAAGCATTTTGAGTGGTCTCTTGCTGCTTGAGGTTGATTGTATTTCGAGTATCGTAGAACAAACTCCGTCGCACTGAGTCAAAGCTCGGCTTAAAATCGCTCTCGTTAAACATTCGGATTTTTAAGCTTTTCACAATACGCGGTAAACGCACCCTTCCCGACGAATTGAGTATGCACTACTTTGTGTTGTATTTTAGTTGCCGCAGAGCAACCACAAGCACAAAGAGTTAGTAATTTTAATGCTCGAATATTGATATATGGGAACGTGCGTGTAAAGATTTATTCAAAGGTGCATTGCACCAAATTATTAGAAAAAACAATAGAACAATCCTGCAAAAACACATTTTGGATTCCAGATCTCCTTTGAATCTCTAGGTAATCATCTCAACTGTTGAAATCCCTCTAAACAAGTACATTTCAACGTGTTAACGTAGTCTTAATATTGCAGGTGGACCAAAACTCCTAGTTTATCACAAAGGATTGTGCCTTCAGACGGTCAGCTGGTGTGCTCAACTACCAAAAACAATCTATTAAAAAACCCATAACTGAACTGAGTATACTTAATAATATTATAATTTTTGCCTAGCTATGCGGTTTTGAGTATTTAGATCCTGCATCGCTTGGTTCGGAGGCTTGGCTTGGCTTGGTTTCGAGGCTGTTACTTAGTTTGTAAGGCCTATAATATATTTATACCTCGCAAAATCATGACACGAGCGCACGTAGAACCAATGCACGATAAACTCAGTCAATATAACGCCATGTGCGTCAAGACCCAATGTGTATAAAAACGTAACGAACCGTTGTGTATGGTTAGTAAAGCGAAATACTAGATTTTAACCATGATTTTTATTAGCGTCAAATTTATGCTGGATGGTGGCAATTTTAATTGAATGTCGGCGAAATAGTAACACCGACGGTTTTTTTGATAAAAGCGGCAAGTATACACAATTTGGTTGCTTGTAATAAGTTGCAGTCGCGGAAGTCTGAAATTTGTATGCAATAAGTCTTTCAGACCCATTAATACACAGTTGCATTTGAACATAACGAGCACTGCATTGAGATTGCTGGTGACACGCTTGCTCGT